>QEOT01009313.1:9235-22152 GCA_003123785.1 Pterocarya stenoptera | reverse complement strand
AATCAACAAACATAAAAGATGACCTTTGCAACAAAGGATGAGCTCCCATGAGAATCAATTTTTTTTCTCAAGTACATGTTGCATTTTTATAATTCATGATCATCCCATTCCCTATCTTTCCGCATAAATAAAGATGTTTCCTCCACGTGCCAAACAAAAAATTTCCAAATATGTTTCCAATAATGTAATCCTGGAAAAAAAACGATGCATGGAGTTGAATAGGGGATCTCCCTCCTCATGTGTTGCTGCTGCATTGTGGATCTCAAATGTGTGCCCACCATATGCAGAATTCCTCTTCATAATTTCATGCTGTCCCTAATTCAACTATAAGAGAATTGGAAACAACAAACAATTGGCTAATAGATCTAAATACTCAAAGAAGTACCTTTCGCCATGTCCGTCACAACTAATTCCGCCGAGTAGTAGTCCTGTGCAAATTTGGGCAATAAGAAATAATAAGGTGATAGAAATTAAAAAAAAAAAAGTTTGAAATACTTCATAACTGTGAAAGCAAAAATGTCATCACAAAATGTGGTAACTACTATAATTACAGCTTGAAATGAATTGAAAATACGTGGAGAGAACTTCTCCATAATCTAAAACCGGATTCTCTTTTCAGAATCCGAAGGACTGCTGAAGGAAAACTTTAAGTAAAATTTTGTAAATTAGTCTAAAGGATTAAACACGTAAACCTCCTCAACAATGGAGCTTGCCAAAATACAGTACGAGCTTATGATATATTAACCAAGATCATCAGATTAAGCAAATTAGTTATGGAGTTAATCTATGATGCTACATACTCATGATCAGAAGCCTGAAAGTTCATTCCTAAGCACATGTAATCACAAGTTTTCAGCTTTAGTCCCTTCAAAAGTGTCAATGGACAGCAACGCTGCCCATTTCTTGCTTTGTACAGCTCTTATACAGCTCTTTCCTTCTTTCCATATATAGGGCTAGAATTATGCGCATACTAAAAGTGCATACTGAAATTTCCATGTATAGAATTGCTTTGTATATATTATATAAGATACAGAACCCTCGAGGCTGGACATTTTTTGGCATTCAAACAAAACAGAATTCTAACCTAGTTTGACATGGTATCAGAGCGCCACCTACTAATTTTTCCTTGATTGTTATTTTTCTCTCTTCTCGGTTTTGGAAGTGCCGCTTGTGTTTCGGTCAAGTCTGTGTGGTCCTGTGGTGCACCCACGATTTTTCTCTTCTCCTCGTTGTCTTTCTCGTGGTTCTGTTGTGTGTTTCTCGGCACTGTTGTGGCTTGGTGGCTGTCGGCGCAGCGTTCCCTTGGTGGTTTTGGTCTCTCGCTGTCTTGGTTACTCTCGCAATAGAGGTCTCCGTCTTATTCTCGGCAGTTTCTGAGTAGAGGTGCAGCCTATCCATCTCGCGTGATGCAGTCTGTCCCTCTCGGCTTGGTCAATATATTCTGTGGCTCTCGGCTTCTTTGATCTGTGGTTCATGAATTCTACAACTTTTGCTTTATTCTTTTTGGGCTCGGTTGATTTTTTTTGTTGTTGTTATTTTGTTTAGCTTTTTGTCGGAAGTTATTTATTTGTGATGGACTCTGCACCTGTGTGTGTTAAGTTTACAGGCACAAACTATTCTACTTGGGCATTTCAGGTTGAACTTTTCCTCAAAGGAAAAGATCTTTGGGGTCATATTGATGGTACGGATGTCGCCTCAACATCTACTACTGACAAATCTAAAGATCCCAAGGCCTCTCCTTCATGGGCAGTTCTTGATGCTCGGATTATGTCTTGGCTCCTTGGCTCAGTGAAGCCACATATTATTACCAACTTGCAGGCTCATCGCTATGCTGAATCCATGTAGAATTACTTGAAAAAAATTTATCATCAATCTAATGATGCTCGTCACTTTCAATTGGAACATGCAATTGCCATGTTTTAATATCGTAGTCTTTCCATCCAAGACTACTACTCGGCTTTTTGACTCTTTGGCATGAATAAACTGATTTGGTTACCGCGGATGTTCCTGCTCCCGCTCTGTCGACTATTCAGAATCTTCATGAGACTAGTCGGCGTGATCAGTTTCTTATGAAACTACGCCCAAAATATGAATATGTTCGCTCCTCTTTACTGAATAGATCTCCTGTTCCCTCTCTTGATATTTGTTTTGGTGAGTTACTTCGCGAAGAACGACGTCTTAGTACTCAAGCCATTTTGGAGCAATCTCATGGCAGTTCAGGGACGACAACTATGGCTTATGCTGCCCAGGGATGAAGACCACCTATGAATTCAAAAAACTTGCAGTGTTTTTGCTGCAAGGAGTATGGGCATATTGTTGCCAATTGTCCTAAGAAGTACTGCTCTTATTGCAAGAAGAAGGGTCACATTATCAAAGAATGTCGTATCCGCCCCCAGAATCGTCAAGCCCAAGCATTTCAGACTTTTGTATTGCCCTTCTAGCAGCAACTTCTCCAACACTTGGCTCTTCTTCAGGTGCTTCCTCTGTTCCTGCACCTCCTATAGCAAATTATTGCACACCAGAAATGGTGCAACAGATGCTCATTTCGGCATTATCGGCAATGGGGTTCCAAGGTACAAATTCTACTAAGCTTTGGTATGTGAACTCAGGTGCCTCTAATCGCATGACGAGCAGTCCCACCGCTCTGTGTCATGTTCGGCCCTATGTGGGTCAATCTGACATTCAGATTGCCAATGGCAATTCTTTGCCAATAACTGCTATCAGATATGCCTCTTCTCAGTTCACTGATGTGTTTCTTGCTCCTCAGCTTTCAACGAATCTTATTTCTGTTGGTCAATTGGTTGATAACAATTGTGCTGTTAATTTTTCTGGTAATGGTTGTGTTGTGCAGGACCAGGTAATGAGGAAGCCGATCGCGAAGGGACCTAAAGTGGGGCACTTGTTTCCACTATTTTTGCCTGTTCCAGCACTTTCTTCAATTTCTTCTATTCAGTCTTTTGCTTGTAATAATGTTCCAACTCTTAGTATGGTATGGCATCGTCAGTTTGGCCATCCCAATACTCAGATCTTATCTCATGTATTGAACTCTGATTTTCTTGGTAATAAAGAACGTCCTTCTTTATCTTTTGAGTGTGATTCTTGCAAACTTGGTAAAAGCAAAACTCTTCCATTTCCTTTGCATGCTAGTAGAGCTTCTCATTGCTTTGATCTTATTCATAATGATGTTTGGAGACCTTCCCCGGTTAGTTTACATGAAAATTTTAAATATTATGTGACTTTCGTTGATGATCATAGAAGATTTACTTGGGTCTATTTTTTCGCTCTAAATATGAGGTTTTTCATATTTTCACTGAGTTTTTAGCGTATGTTGACAATCAATTTTCTACTTCTATTAAGACATTACACACAGATTCTGGTGGTGAATATTTATCTACTGAGTTTCAGGCAATCTTGACTTCCAAAGATATTATTCATCAACGTTCATGTCCCGCTACTCCACAACAAAATGGAGTAGCCGAACGCAAAAATCGTCATCTCCTAGATGTGGTACGCACTCTCTTGTTAGAATCCTCTATTCCATCCATGTTCTAGGTCGAGGCTCTGAAAATTGCTACTCACTTGATTAATCGTTTACCTTCCCAAGTCTTACACATGGAGTCTCCATATTTCCGCTTGTTTGCTAAGCAACCTAGTTACGATAATCTTCGTACCTTTGGTTGTGTATGTTTTGTTCATTTATCTCCTCATGAGCGCCATAAATTATCTGCTCAATCTGTTAGATATGCATTCTTGGGATATAGTGTGTCAAAAGGGATTTGTTTGCTATGATCCTACATTACATCGTACACGCATTTCTAGGAATATTATTTTCTTTGAAAATCAACATTTCTTTCCTGTGTCTTCTGTGCCCTCTTCTTCTACTGTGGTCCTTCCCTTTTTTGAGCAGCAATTCTCAGATTTTCATCAAGTTAGCTCTTGCTTTAAACCAAGTATTGTGTATACAAGACGCTCCCGCCCACAGTCTCTTCCGATGGTTCCCCCGATATCTGATCCTACCATGCTCCAGAATCAGTCAGTTACAGTACCTTCAGTGTCGTTGGTACGTCGCTCTCCTCCAGTGTCGGTACCCCCGGATAGGTATGGGTGTACTTCTTCCAGTCTTGGTAATTCTATTTTAGCTTTTACTACTGCATTGTCCAATTTTGATATTCTCACATGCTACTCACAAGCTGCCAAGAATGACTGTTGGCGACAAGCAATGCAGGAAGAAATTGCTGCTCTCGAGGCCAATCACACTTGGGACATTGAGCCCTGTCCTCCAACAATTGTTCCTCTGGGTTGCAAATGGGTTTACTCAGTGAAGGTTCGATCTGATGGAAGTTTGGATCGTTACAAAGCTCGGCTTGTTTCACTTGGGAATAATCAGGAATATGGTGTCAATTATGAAGAAACCTTTGCTCCTATTGCTAAGATGACTACTGTTCGTACGATTCTAGCTCTTGCTGCTTGCAATAATTGGCCACTACATCAGATGGATGTCAAGAATGCGTTTATATAAAGCCACCCCCGGGATTGTTTTCTTCTTCGATTTCGCATGTGTGTAAGCTTCGTCGCTCCCTTTATGGTCTCAAGCAAGCTCTAAGGGACTGGTTTGATAAATTTTGAACCACTTTATTACAATTCTCATTCAAGCAGAGCAAGTATGACACCTCTTTGTTTCTTCGAAAATCAAACTTGGGTATTGTTGTTCTTTTGGTTTATGTTGATGATATTGTGATTACTGGTTCCGATTCTATTTTACTTAGCCAGCTCAAGACTCATCTCTTTGAGTCATTTCATATGAAAGACCTTGGGTCTCTCACATATTTTCTCGGTCTTGAGGTGCATCATAGTCCATCTGGTATTTCTCTCAACCAACAGAAGTATGCTAATGATCTGGTGGCTACAGCTGGCCTGCAGGAGGCCACCTCTGTTGATACTCCCATGGAACTGAATGTCAAGCTTTGCAAAGAAGAGGGTGACTTACTTGTTGATCCTAGTCTAGACCGGAAGTTGGTGGGTAGCCTAGTCTATCTCACCATTACTAGACCAGACATTTCCTTTGCTATACAGCAAGTCAGTCAATAGATTCAGACTCCTCGTCATCGTCATTTGGTTGCTGTCCGTAGGATCATACGCTATGTTCAGGGCACTTCTGCCCTTGGCTTATTCTTTCCTTCAGGCACTTCTCCTTGTCTTACTACTTATAATGACGCTGATTGGGCTGGTTGTGCAGATACATGTCGTTCCATCACTGGTTGGTGTGCATTCTTAGGTGATGCCTTGATCTCCTGGAAGAGTAAGAAGCAAGACAGAGTCTCTAAGTCATCTACCGAATCTGAGTATCGGGCGATGTTTCTTGCTTGTTCTGAAATTATTTGGTTTCGAGGTTTGCTTGCTGAGCTAGATTTTTCTGAGACCAACCCTACACCTCTATATGCTGATAATACAAGTGCTATTCAGATCACGGCCAATCCTGTCTATCATGAGCGCACGAAGCTTATTAAAGTCGATTGTCACTCTATCCGTGAAGCATTTGAAGCTCGTGTTATCACTCTTCCACATGTTTCCATTGAACTCCAAATTGCTGATATCTTCACCAAAGCCCTCACTCGCCATCGACATTGCTTCTTAAGTAGTAAATTGATGCTTGTTGATCAACCTACATCAATTTGAGGGGGGCTGTCAATGGACAGCAACGCTGCCCATTTCTTGCTTTGTACAGCTCTTATACAGCTCTTTCCTTGTTTCCATATATAGGGCTAGAATTAGGTGCATACTCAAGCGCATACTGAAATTTCCATGTATAGAATTGCTTTGTACATATTATATAAGATACAGAACCCTCAAGGCTGGGCATTTTTTGGCACTTAAACAAAACAGAATTCTAACCTAGTTTGACAATAAGTACATTCAATCACAATTTTTCAGCTAGCAAGGAATATAATTGTAGAGGATTTATAAAAGTAGAATTGAGAAGAGACAAAATTATGCAGAGCAGATGTTTAAATTAAACTGTCAAAATTTCCGTACCACTGGAAACATCAGGAATGTAAATAATAGAGCTTTAGATCTTCTATTCTTTGTAAGCTCAAAGATCAGGAAGTGAAGACTCATGAAAAGACACAGGTAAAAGATATTTCCTTGAAAATGTAATGGTACAAGGAAAAAAGACTTATCCACTTACTGGTGAATCAACTTTGAAGAAAAATACTTCATTCCAGTTGACCATTTCAAACTCAGAAGATGAGAAGTTATCTGAACTGCTTCCACATGTGCGTGCACTCTGCTGATGAAGCTGGGACTCAGAAGAGAGGTTCTGAACTGGACTAAGACGAATTGCTACTGAATATTGGTGAGAAGTTAAGGCTTCAACTCTTGGGAACTGCATTACAGGTATATCCATGCATATGAATAACAAAGCAAAATCAATTGCAAAACGAGAAAGGGATGCCATAAATTCGTGATCCCTTCATCTCAAAATATATGCTTTGGTTTTACTTATAAAAAAAAATATATTTATATATGCTTTGGTTTTAAATGCCATGAGTATACCGATAAAAAATGCCACAAGTATGAAGGAAAAGGCATAAGTATTATAATTTTCATGGAATATACTTCACTATATAACCAAGCATTACTTCTAGTTAGACGCTTTATTTTTTAGAAAGGGCAACGGAAGCACAGGGAAGTAAAAACCCGTGCCTCCAGTTCTAGAAAGTGGCCACTTTTTTATAGGTAAAAGTAGAAAGAAAGTGGCCACTTATCCAGGGCAGTCCATGATATAAAGAATCACATCTATTAAAAGAAGTAGCGCAATCACTGTAGCCATGAATGTTTTAACAGCAGTATAGTGGTCTGTCTGTGTTAATAAAATTATTAGTAATAGTTTGACTTTATGCCAGGGTAATGGAATGAAAAAAAAATGTCAGTCTTCCCATATTCTGCAAAACATTTTTTTGAAGGTAATATTCTGCAAAACATCATAAAGAAATTAATCGAATTACATGCAACTTCCTCCATCTTTGAATGAAAATAGCTCACATACCTGTCCATCCACTATAACGACTGTCACCATTGTTCTAGCTTTTCTGCAAACTACTCCTTTCAAGTGAGAATCTGACACGTTTTTTGAGACTGGAACTTTTACAGGCTTCACATCCCCGGATGGCATCCAAATTATATTTGGAATTCCCCTTATATCTGTAGCTCTAATGAAGATGTCCTGACCAAGCTTGTTTTGAGGGATTATATAATAATCTCTTGAGTGATGAATATCAAATACAGATGATCTTCCACCATGAGTAGGAGAAAATGCTTCCTATTTGATGCAATGTAAATATAAGAGGCGTTGGCAAAAGAACAGAAAAGTATAAATTTTAGCAGAAGCAGACATACGGAACAACAACAAAAAACAGCGCACATGTAAAAACACAAACAATGAGAGAAGATAGAGATTTACTCTCTTTCTTTGATATTCATGGACATGACTAAGATTGTTCCAGCTTGCATAGGCTTGAATGATCATATTTGCATTAGAGACTGAAACATTTAAGTTTAGATCCCTAGTTGAGGTAACACGTAACTGAGAAGCTGCACCTGGGGCATTAAAATCGTAGAGGTACCTACAAGAATAACTATAAATTAGGAAATGAACATAAATAATGATTTTATAGTACAGATTAAACAAAGTATCATAAACAAACTCTCGAAAGCCTTAACGAAATATTTAAAAATCAAGAAATACAGGGAACAAATAAAAAGGTGAGACTATCTTGCTTACAAGTGACTTTGAAATTTGCCAATGATAGTGTTGGAAAGTTTCCAAAATCTGCCTAGTCAACTCTGCTGTATTCTAGGAGATATTGGCTGTAAATGTGTGAATATTCTAGGAGATTTAGTTTCCTTATAAGTTAGCAGTTAATTTATTCTTTCCTACTTTATTCTTTCCTTTTTCTCTTCAGCTGTAATCTATATATACTGCCTTGTACCTATATTACGAATTTAATGAGAATAATTCCTACAAATTACTCTCTCATTCTAGATGGTATCAAGAGCAAGGTTCTTTTTCTGATTTATCTAAAAACCCTATTCCCTCTGGCGGCTCAAATCAGCCCCTAATATCTTGGGTTTTCTTCCTTCTTCATCTTTGCCTTTCTCTTCTGTTGCTGTCAAGCCTTTTACCATGGTTGATACTTCAAATGAGGCCAAATCCAAAAACAAACCAGAACCAAAACCTACCCATTCTGAACCCTACTCTGTCCAAATCACAAACATACGACTGAATGAGGCAAACTTCCTACGTTGGTCACAATCAGTCAGGATGTATATTCGAGGGAGAGGGAAGATAGGGTACTTGACTGGTGAAACCAAGGAGCCCACGAAAACAGACCCATCCTATGCTATATGGGATGCAGAAAATTCCATGGTGATGGCGTGGCTTGTGAATGCTATGGATGAAGAAATTAGTGCCAACTACATGTGCTATTCGACTACAAAGGAGCTCTGGGACAATGTTAGTCAGATGTATTCTGACCTTGGAAATTACTCTCAGATATATGAATTGCAGCAGAAAATCAGCAATACTCACCAAGGAGAAGGCAGTGTGACCAGGTATTTCAATGTTCTTAAGGGACTTTGGCAGGATTTAGACTTATTCAATGATTATGAATGGAAAAATTCTGATGATTGCAATCATAATAAGAAGATGGTGGAGAATGCCAGAATTTTTACATTCTTGGCTGGACTTAATGATGAATTTGATGAAGTTAGGGGAAGGATTCTAGGGAGACAGCCATTACCTCCACTTGGAGAGGTATTTTCTGAGGTGCGAAGGGAAGATTGTCGTCGGAATGTCATGATGAAAAAAAAGGAGGATGAAACTGTGGAGAACTCTGCATTAGTTGCTGCCAACCCTGCTCCTTATTGTGCTACTAGCACAGATCTGTCCACTGCCAATATTTCTGCACAGCGGTCCTATTCTAACCAAAGGAGGTTTGAAGATAAGCCTCGGGTATGGTGTGATTATTGCAATAAACCACGCCATACTAGAGAGACTTGCTGGAAACTCCATGGAAAGCCTGCAAACTGGAAGAGCAGCAAATCTGGAACCTCTGGCAGCAACTATATAGCCCCTAGAGCCAATGAAGCAAAGGCTAATTTCCTAAGTGCTGAGCAGGTGGATCATCTTCTTCAATTGCTGAAATCCACTCCTACATCCGGTCCTCCTACTGGTTCTTTGGCCCAAACAGGTGATACCCCTAGTACCTACTCTTGTGGCTTAACTCTTGCACCATGGATTATTGATTCTGGTGCATCCGACCATATGACTAGTACTTCACAATTTTTTCAATCTTATTACCCTTGTCCTGGTAATAAAAAAGTCAGAATTGCAGATGGAAGTTTCTCATCCATTGCAGGAACAGGTTCTGTCCAAATCTCTGACAAAATTGAACTAAAATCTGTCCTTCATGTTCCTAAACTTGCTTGTAATTTGCTGTCTGTTAGTAAACTCTCACGGGATTCTAACTGTCGTGTCATATTCTTTGATTCCCATTGTGAATTTCAGGACCAACTCTCGGGGAGGATGATTGGCAGTGCTAGGATGATTGATGGACTCTATTATTTTGATGAGACCCTATTCACCATTAAACAAGCTCAGGGTTTGAGTAGTAGTAGTACTAGTTCAATGCCTGTACGAGAACAAATTATGCTTTGGCATCTTAGACTTGGACATCCTAGTTTTCTCTATCTAAAACATTTGTTTCCCAGCTTATTTAAAATTGTTGATTGCAACTCTCTTCATTGTGATACTTGTCATTTATCCAAGAGTCATCGGAACACTTATCAATTAAAAGATTATCGTGCTTCAAAACCTTTTTATTTAATTCATAGTGATGTTTGGGGTCCCTCAAAAATCACTACTGCATCTGGAAAAAAATGGTTTGTGACATTTATTGACGATCATACACGGTTGTGTTGGGTGTATTTGATGAGTGATAAATCTGAAGTTGAAAAATTATTCAAGGATTTTTATCATATGGTTGAAAATCAGTTCCAAACACAAATCAGTATTCTTAGAAGTGATAATGGCACTGAATACTTTAACAAATGTTTAGGAACTTTTTTGTCAGCCAAAGGTGTTCAACATCAATCTACTTGTCGTGACACCCCACAACAAAATGGTATTGCGGAGAGGAAAAATCGTCATTTATTAGAGGTTGCACGTGCCCTTATGTTTTCTATGCATGTTCCTAAATATTTATGGGGTGATGCTATTTTGACTGCCTGTTATCTAATTAATAGGATGCCTACTCGTGTTTTAAAATACATCACTCCTTTAGCTTGCCTAAAGGAGCTTTTCCCTACTTGTCGAGTAACATCAGATTTACAACTAAAAGTTTTTGGATGTACTGTTTTTGTTCATATACCTACCCATCTTCGGTCCAAACTTGACCCTAGGGCAGAAAAATGTGTTTTCCTCGGATATGCTCCTAATAAGAGAGGGTACAAATGTTTTAACCCTATTACAAAGAAAACTCACATCAGTATGGATGTCTTTTTCCTTGAAAAACAGCCTTACTTTAGCCATAACTATCTTCAAGGGGAGAAAGAGAAAAGTGAAGATGAAATCTGGCAAACTTCTAATCTTTTTCCTAATGTTCTCATTGACATTGACATGAACATCCATACTCCTTTAAAAGGTCAGGAAACAGAAAATTTATCTAGTGAAAATAATGGAATTCCTAGTCTACCTGTACAAGACATAAGTGATTCAAAACCAGGGGGAGAAATACTACCAGATATTACCTCATCTGAACTTCGTGTTTATACTAGAAGAAGAGATCGTCAGAATAATAGAAATCCTTCTTCCAATCCGGAGCAAAGCCAATCATCATCACCTTTACAAGTTGGTCCTTCCAATACACCAGGTAAATCTTCAACTCCTGCTTCTTTTAAAGACAATTCTGCTGATCTAGACTTACCTATAGCCCTTAGGAAAGGAGTTAGAACCTGCACCACACATCCTATTGCCAAACATCTATCCTATCATAGACTCTCTGATACTCATAAGGCCTTTACATCCAATATTTCTCACTTGTTTATTCCAAGAACCATTCAGGAAGCCTTGGATCACCCGGAATGGAGATTGGCTGTTCAAGAAGAGATGAATGCACTAATTGCTAATGGCACTTGGGAAATTGGTGATCTACCAGAGGGGAAGAAGACTGTGGGCTGTAAATGGGTATTTACAGTCAAATTCAAGGCTGATGGTAGTGTAGAGAGGTACAAAGCAAGACTTGTGGCTAAAGGGTTCACTCAAACATATGGAATTGACTACCAGGAAACTTTTGCTCCTGTAGCCAAGATGAACTCAATCCGTGTGTTACTATCCCTAGCAGTCCATTCAAACTGGCCCTTGTATCAATTAGATGTGAAGAATGCCTTCTTAAATGGAGACCTAGAGGAGGAAGTTTTTATGGATCTACCACCAGGATTTGAAGGCAAAGAAGGCAAGGGGAAAGTGTGCAGATTGAGGAAGTCTTTATATGGACTCAAGCAATCTCCTAGAGCTTGGTTTGAATGCTTTGGGAAGGTAATAAAGAGTCACGGCTACTGCCAAGGTCAAGCTGACCACACTATATTCTATAGGCACACTGATGGAGGCAAAGTAGCTATACTTATTGTCTATGTTGATGATATTATTTTGACAGGGGATGACAGCAATGAAATTTGCAGATTAAAGAAGATTCTTGCTAAGGAGTTTGAAATCAAAGACTTAGGTAACTTGAAATATTTTCTTGGCATGGAGTTTGCAAGGTCAAAGAAAGGTATATTTGTTTCCCAACGAAAATATGTTCTTGATTTACTTGGAGAAACAGGTTTATTAGGGTGTAAAGCTGCAGAAACACCTATAGAGCCTAATCTAAGACTCCAACCAGCTAAACCTGAAGAAGTAATCAATAGAGAACAATACAAAAGATTGGTAGGAAAACTCTTGTATCTCTCTCACACATGGCCTGACATAGCCTTTGCAACAAGTGTGGTAAGTCAGTTTATGCACTCACCAGGACCTGAACATTTTGATGTTGTATACAAAATCCTAAGGTACCTAAAGGGGACACCAGGTAAAGGCTTATTGTTTGGAGGTCATGGGAGTTTACAAGTTGAACTATACACTGATGCAGATTGGGCTGGAAGTGTCACTGATAGAAGATCAACTTCTGGCTATTGCACCTTTGTTGGAGGAAATTTAGTAACATGGCACAGTAAGAAACAGAATGTGGTGGCAAGGAGTAGTGCAGAGTAGGGGTGGCAATATGTGATACGACCCGTTAACCCGACACGAACACGACACGATAAAAGCGGGTTAGGGTTTAGCCTTAACGGGTTCGGGTCAAAACGGGTTGACCCGTTAAGACACGATTGCTTNTAAAGTTACAATTATACCCTTATACCTAAAAATAAAATTGTTGGGATTTTAATTTCTATATATTTGGTTGTTTGGATTGTAATTGTGGACTTGTAGTTAGTTTTATATTTCTTTCTAGATATTGTGATTTTTACATTTATATAAAATTATGCTAAACTTAACTAGGTCAAATAGGTTAATTTTGAGTATGTTCAAACGATTTACATAAACGGGTCATAACGGGTTGACACGACACGACCCGTTATATTAATGGGTTGTGTTGGGGTTTGAGATTTTGACACGATAAGCTTAACGGGTCGAGTTAGGGTTGACCTATATAGTATAATATATATGTCTTGACACGACACGAATACGACCCGTTAACACGATTTGACACCCCTAGTGCAGAGGCTGAGTTTAGGGCTGTTGCTCATGGAATTTGTGAAGCACTATGGATTAAAAGATTGCTGGAAGAGTTGAGAGTTGCTAGTTCATTACCAATGAA
>QEOT01009312.1:32424-61181 GCA_003123785.1 Pterocarya stenoptera | reverse complement strand
TAGTTCAGTCTAATTTTAAGTTAAGTCTAACATCTAAACGTATCTTAACTCAAAACTGTGGAACGTACAACATTTTTCAATTTAACACTTTTTTACATATTGGATCCATAATTTTTTTTTAATTTTTTATTAAAACATTTAAATCCATCTTAACATCTAAATATATTTAAACTCATTTTAGGTGAATCCTACAAAACTACTCTATCATCTTAACTCACTGCTATTCATAAAGAACTCAACTCAACATTTAAATGCAGTCTAAAAGAATTTTTCTTTTTTCATTCAGATAGCTATAAATATTATAAACTTATTTTATATATCTTTCTCTTGCTGAATTTAGATCTTAAACCTTGGATAGAAGTTCTCTAACGCATGAATTCAAGAAACTGAACTTGAAAGTTTTATTTAAAAAATAAAAAATAAAAATGAAAGAATATATTGGTAAGATGTGACTTGGGAATTGGAACCAACTTTTGTATCGTGGAATCTTACAACAACGCGTCATTTTTTCAATAATTGTGAAGTGCCATGAGGCCTTATCAACGCGCATTTCATTGACCTGCAAGGACACGTTGCATTAAGATTTAGGTTGCGATTCAATGTTAAACTGAGTATAGTTAAATTGAATTTTTTTATAAATAGTAATAAGTTAAATAGTTAAAAAAATTATATGGAATTATTTAAACTGACTTTAAAGTGTGTTTAGATATTAAGATGAGTTTAATACTTTTTATAAGATATTGAAAAAAGTTATGTGTCTTATATATAAAGATGTTTTAACTTGAAAAAAAGTTATGAATCGCACGTGTAAGAAGGTTTTGAGTTGGGATATTTAATAATTTGAGAGTTGTGTATTTGAATATTAGACTCAGTTAAAAATTAATTGAGCTCAGCTAAGTTTGGAAACCAAACGCTGCCTTAAGCTCCGTTTAGATAGTGAAAATATTTTATCTCATCTTATTTTATCATTATAAAATTTTTACATTCTCACACAAAATATACTAAATAATTCAATTCTTTCAAATTTTAAAATAATAATAATATTAAAAAATAATATTCTAATAATATTTTATTCAACTTTTAATTTTCATCTAAAATCATTTCATATCATCTTACTATCCAAACTACACCTAAATTATATTTGGACAAAGTTTTATTTCAAATTATTTTAAGAATGATTCTACTTAGCATCTCACACACCATCTTTTTTAATTTTTTTTCTTTTTTTTTCATAACAAGTATGTGATGTATAGATAAGAAGTAGAACAACTCAATTAATTTCATAAGAATAAAATAAAATAATAAATAAATAAACAAAATTAAAATATATAGGGGGTGTGGTATGGGATGATGAGTAGCATTTCTTTTTTTATTTCAAACATTTGGTTAAATTATTAAATTATCATTTGAACGCAACATATGGAAGATAATTTTTAACATTTAAAAATCATTCTCCATTGATTTAGCACCAGTAAAACTTATTTTTTTGTAAGACTTATTTTTTACACTTCCAACACATCACTGATGTGGAAAATTTCAATGTCCGCTATGTTAAAAAATTATTGGTATTTTAATTTTTTATTAAATTATAATGAGTCGCACTATAAATAGTATGTCAACACACCAACTCATCTATAGCAAGACTCTTAAAGAAAGTGTGTCTCTCCCATGTTTAGAGAATACATCGTAATTAATTTTGATTACATAAAATGTGCAAAACCCAAATGCATGCAGAATTGCCTCAATCCGGATAGTAGGACTAAAGTTACACAACTCTATTTTGCATGCATTGAGAGATTTATCGATGTCTTTGTAGTTCATCAAAGCTTCAAAGTTGAGATGAACTATTTTAAGTGCATATAATAAAGTTGAGAGTGAAATAAAATAAAATAGGAAAAAATAAACCAAATTTGGGGGATTATTTGTCAAACCATAGAGCTTATTGAGGCCAATTCAATTTATAATGGCTTTTAGCTTTTATAGGAAAATATGTAATATTAGTCCAAAATTTGAAAAGGAAAAATAAGAATCAATATAATGGTGATATATATTTTACTTGTAGTACTTGGTCTCGCAATGTGCATGCGAACCCCTCCCAAATGATTCCCCTCCTCCTACCAACCAATATAAGAATAAAAAACGAACGAAAATAATAAAGAAATAACATTTATAATCATAGAATATGCAAATCGCGTAATATTTTTTGAAAAAAGTGATTAAATACAGGATTTATATAAAAAATAAATAAATTTTTTAATAATAGATTTTACTCTTTTTCAAAATAATTGTACATAACTTACATATTGTACGACTGTATATAATATTACTCAAAATAATACTCCATTATTCTACAGCAATTACACGGCCTTATTTATTTTCGTGACTAAAACCCAAAACTTTAAAAACCTCTCATCTCATCATTATAGTTTTTTCAAATCTCTATATAAGATAAAATAAACAATTCAACTTTTTCAAATTTAAAAATAAATATAATATTAAAAAATATATTCTAACAATATTTTATTTAATTTTTTAATTTTAATCTTAACTCATTTTATCTCATCTCATTTTATCTCATTTTTAAAAACAAATGAGGTTATATTACCTATGCACATGCCAAAACAAAAACTATGCACATGGGATTTTTGTCGGTTGAATGAAGAAAAATGAGAGAAATAATGATTACCCACCTCGGCCTCCTATGTTACATTACTGTTAGCTAGGAAAACAAAGGTATATATTGTGTCTTTGGTTTTTCTCGGCCCTGTGAAGTGAACAAGCTGCTACATTTTCTCTCTCTTATTTTTGTCCAACAAAACAACAAGACCACGATGTCATTAGATTGCGACCATTTCCATTTGTAAGTTAATTAATCGTTTGCTTTCGTAAGTCTTTCGTTAAAACTTGCACGCAACTTTAATGAAATTTTCTTGTTCTCACAAGTTGCCAATAGAAAAGTTGCCAGAAATACTTTTCTCGCAAATTAAAATTGCCAGAAATATTCTATTGGAAATCATGAACATGAGAAATATCCTTGATTCTATTGACTAGCATTTATTCTTTCTTTCTTTTTTCTTTTTTGTTTTTTTTTTTTTAAAATAAACTTCATTTCACTAAATGAAAACTGAAGTTACAACTGTGACTGATAAGTAAAGGAAAAAAATTCAAATTACAAGTTAAACTACTCATCTGGTTGGGACTCCTCCGCATACAAATTTTTTTATGACGGACATTGTCTTAACTTCTATAAGCGTTCTAATGACAAAACCTTTTAAGATTATGAGACTCTGTAAAAACAGATATTTCAATTCCAGTTTGTCTGAAATAACTAACCCCCATTCTCCAAAAGGAGGAGAGGGAAAACCACCCTCATCCTCCAAATGAAGAGCGGAAAAAGTGTCATTCATCCTCTTTTGGAGGAGAGGGTTCTGTTACTATGGATAACAAGTTTAATAACCTATTTCTTTTTAGTTTTATTTAATACAAACAACAGAATAGAAAAATATAGGAAATACCGAAAAAATAGAAAAACAATAAAATAGAAACTTGAAAAATACTGAAAACTGAAAAACACTGAGCAAGGAGGCTGTAATGGCGCGTGAAGGACACACACCATGCTAGGAGTGTGCCTGGCCTTCGATCCTGAGCCGCTAAGATCATTGACCCCAGAAAACGCCGTGCGTGGCGGCAGCAGAGCCCTCTATGTGGTGGCGCGTGGAGGCCACACATGCACTTTGACTCGCTCATGTAGATCACGCGCCGCTCCTTTTGAAGAAAACCTTCGGCAGTCTGAAAGATCAGCGGCTTAAAAACCCCGCAGTGGGACACGTGGTGGTCGCTAGCTACCAGGAAACATCAAACGCCGTTTCTCTTTGCTTTGACCGAAAAAAAATAAAATATAAAACCCAAACACGAACTGGAAAAATAAATACTTGGAGAAAGATTGCATCTGGGAGAAGGAAGGGAGGGAGGGAGGGAGGAGCCAAAGCTCCCACCCCCCTCTGAGGTGATTTTTGTTTTTGGTTTCTAGAGAGATTATAGAGCTTCTCTATCTAGAAATATTTAGAGAGCTGATCACTTACTAGCATTTCTAACTTTGGCAAATGAAGACATGAATTGCTGCAATACTGAACATGGCAAGTAAGGGAACAAAATACATATCTAATTTCTAAGTTTTATAGCTAGCTCCAAGAATGTGAATGCAGCCAGAGTTTTGAATTCAGAAAAACATTCAGTTTTTTTTTAACTTATTCATCATAGGGTTGAAGTGCATGTTTCTTAGTAGGAATGATTGTCTAGTCTTTCACTTAGTAAAACTCATTGAAGAAGGCCATCTCAAAACACAACATTATTACAACTTGATCGAGTTTATTATAATTCTTACCTACCAGCAGTATGCTTCCTGTTGAGTGTGGCTTGATTCCTATTGAAAAAGCACCACTCCAGATTGTTCGCTTGAGCTAAGCATTTGGCGCTTGTGCGAAGCTTCAAACAGATAGTTGAATTAATAGTTGCTCGACATTCTGTTCGAGCGGGACCCTTACAGAGAGTTCACTCAACTATCACTTAATAATCAACTCGAGTGAGATCTAGGCAGAGAGTTTACTCGTAGTACATCATATTCATGCATTTACTATTCGTATGACCGGAATATTGTTTTCTATAGTTCGAAAAAATGTATGCACGATTTACCACCCATAAGGTTCTCACTTGTCAGTCATACTAGACAAAACTGCCATCCAAGGTGACTCTCCCTTTGATTGGACCAAGATCCGTAGGAGTAGGAGAGAACCCAAATTACATTTTTTGGTTTTGTTTTACCATACACCGTATTAACTATAATCTGGTGGTGTTTGTTGAGACTACCGCCCAACTCTGACATCCTTTAATCTATTAATATAATTCTTACATATTATAACAAAATTGTTTATTTATTATCAATTATTTTTTTATTAAAATAATTATTTCTTATTAAAATAAATTTGTTATCATTATAAATCATTTTTTTAATCATAAATAACGTCTTAAATGATTTCTTTTCAGTGATATAAAATATTTGTTTATAGTTAAAACAGTAGGAGATTACAAACGTACGTCGATTTTAGAAAAGAATAATTATTTTTATCAGTCACTATTTACTATCTCACATTCTATAAAAAAAAATTATAAATATAAAATATAAAATTAAATAATGATAGATGAAAAGAATTACTCTAAGAAATGATTAATAATTACCGGATTACCGAAGCATTGGGTGGGTAGGTGGATTCTGATGCGTTCCAATCTCTTTAAAAAAGCAACCAACAGCCATCCTATAACTAGAGCAATAATTTTGAATAAAAAGGCAAACGTGGTTAGTATAGTTGGTGATGCTCTTTATCTCCCTTTTTTGGGCAGGGTGAGTATGGTTGGTAGTGTGGTTGGAACATCAAGAAATTAATAAAGATTATAAGTATGGTGATAAGAAGAAGAAGAAAAGACAGAGACATGAGGGCAGGGGATCTTTGTTTTTAGTTGGATGTGGATAACTACCAACATTTATGCAGAGGATGAGCAGATGCCAAGACATTTAATAAATTGAAAAGGCAGTAAAATTAAAACAAGAAACGAGTAAGATTCATCAAATCAAAAATAGAAAAGAGAGTTTGGGATAGATCATCTGTGTAAGACGATGGGCTTGTGTCTAGTTGGGCTTGGGTCAACCAAGCCTGCAGTGGGTTTTATAGAACACAAATAAGCCTGAAGAACCATATATATATAATTAATTACTAGCTGAGCTGGATAATTATGTTACGATGATCAAGCCCATTTTGCCATCACAGACATGCCCCCAGCACCCAAAAGAACCGCCACGTAAGACTTAATCTGGAGCTTGATGTTAGCCTGCATCTTTGGACCCATAAAATCTGCAGCAAGAAGATCGACCAAAGCCATGTAGATCAAGAGGCCAGCCGATGATGCATTCAAGAGCCCCACCGTGATCAAAGCGTTGGGGCTATTCTCTTTGTACGTCTTAGAAAGCGCCATCCCCAAGCCAATTCCGAATGGAGTTGTAACAGAGAAGAAGAACACCATTACAGCCTTTTTCAACAACTTGTACTCTGCCTGCAGTTTCACAAAACAAGCACATCATGTTAATTAAATTATAAGCTGTAGTACTGATTTTGGATGTATAAAATATGTGGGAGCTAGCTGCATGCATGCATGTATGAAATTCATGTTGTTGTAATTCATGACCTGGAGAATGCAGCCCCCGAGACCCATCCCTTCAAACATTTGATGGAAGCAAAGGGCAGCCACGAGACCTTTTATTGAGCAGGTGTTGTTTGAGGCACCCAGTGATAGCCCTATCACTACTGAATGAACAACTATTCCCAATTCTAGTACCTGCCGGCCAGTATATGTAGTGTTCAGAGTTTAAAAACACAACAGTACTATATATAATCAAGTCGGAGAAGCAATTAATTATTGTAGGATCAATTAGTCTCACAACTCTAAACTTTATATATATATATGAAAAATGATTTGTACAAACTTCAAATAAATAAATTTCGCACAAATCTTCTGTAAAATAATAGACTCCATCTTAAAAAAATACAAAAAATATATATATATTTTTATTAGTGAGATATATCTACTTTTTTTACAAAAAAAGACGTGTACGAGGCTTGTCTATTTGGCTTGTACTTAGCATTAATTTTCTATATATATATATATCTATGCATTTATATAAATAAATATATATATACATGTACATGTTTGAATATAGGCTAGTTGTGTGAACAAAATAATAATATTACCATGATCTAAACTTTTTTTTCCTCCCTTTCTTCAAAATCTTATCAGAACTAGTGGAAAGTTTGCAAAATGTGTAGAAAATAGCTAAATTCATTAAAAGAGAAATTCTCTACACATAACTTATAAGGATAGTGCCTTGAAACATTATGCAATAAATAAAATCATTATAAGATCAGTGTCAACGTTTTGATATCCATATTATATACTTTTGATTAAAACAACTTGATCTAATTTTGCTTATAAAGTGATCAAGATATTGACTAAAAAGCATGTGCTAGAAAAATTGAAAATTAGTAATTTAATCAAATATATTATCTTTTATCTTTCAAGTTAGACACACGTACTGATATTTATTGTTTTATAAAAAAGCACACAAGTTAATTAAGAAGTGGATCATGATCGTTGTGTGACTTGATCACTAATTGTTATCTAATAATATATAGTAGTACTATAGTAATAATACATGAGATCGATCGAAGATATCTAAAAGTTATCATGACTAATTAATTATAATAAATAAAATAAATATTTAAAAAAAAAAAAAAAACCTATCTGCTTAATTGCTTATATATAGTGCTCATGAATATCCTTTTGTTTTTTTGAAAAAAACTAAAAAATCATCGTGACATGGCATGATCTTACTGGGTCTCCAACACGTATAAGACGCCAAAACCAATCTATGAATGAAGATTTTTGGCAATACTGGACATGATGACACTAACAACAAATTAGAAAATAAAATTGCAATCGTATTTTAAATTCAATCAGAACTGATCTATTATATACATATAAATATAAATATATATATATATATATATAATATGTCGTGATCTTATGATAAAGGACAAGTCTATTTTTTGGTAAACGTAAGTACGTACGGAACGTACGTGCGGGAGTACATAAAATTATAAATATACAAATTATATAAAAATCTGAAATATAAATAAATATAATATATATACACACACAAAAATATCTATTGCACATCACTATATATCAAATTAAGCTTGAACAAGTCCATGGATTTGAACTTTGAAGCCAAAAACTCATACCATGGCAACAACACGATAACGTAAAAGTTGAGAGTTATCTCCACTTTCCGCCTTCATGAGTACTAGTCCATGATGATGCTGGTGAGGATGGACATGCTGGCCGGAGCTCACCGCAGCCTGCATCTCTTGGTCTCCTTCGACGGAAATGCTGCTATCCGGGATAACTCCGGCGTTACATTTCTTGGTATAAAGACTGGTGGCGAGAGAATCCACCATGAGAGTCGCTATTGCAGACAACATAGCCAGAAAGCCTGAAAAAGGGAACTTGTGCCATGGGTTTTCTTTCAAACAATCAGACCATAACATATCGAAAGAATCAGGCAAAACGTGCATGAACCCGGTAGCAAGTATGATGCCGGCAGCAAAGGACTTTACGATCAAAAACAGATTTCGATCGGGCTGTAAGGCTGGGACTGAACGTGTAAAAAGGGGTAAGCAGACGCCAATCATGCTGGTAACAAGGATGGAGACAATAGCTATGATCTTGAGGGGCAAGGCTTTTGCCTTGTCATTGCAAGAGCTGGACGGTGTCTTGCATTCGTCGGAGGCTGAAAGAGCATGGGGTATGATGGTTGAAAGGAGGATGAAGCAGACGAAGATGAGCTTGAGATCAGTTGAAGTACTTGCCATTTGACTAGTCTCTGTCGTTGGTTATTGCAGGATTGAGTCTTAGGTTTGGCTTAGAATTCCGTGGAGCTGGATGTACGGCCTTCATATAGAGAGATACGTAGATGATGTCACTTATGCTAATGTTAAAAAATAGTGGCAGGCCAGGTCACTTTGTTATCCTTGGCTTAATTAATTTCTTCCTCTTAACTTTTGAAACATTCAACACTAAAAACCAAAACTAATGGTATCTATCCATTGTCGTCGTCATCATCATCATATATTAATATAGCGACAAACAAAGAAAGAAAGAAATAATGCGATCCTAGACTAAATTATTGATCATCATCAAGAGCTTAAGATAATGAGAAATGGTGAATTTAATCATTCGCATAATTTATATATATGTCAATGATCTAGCGCAGCTTAAATATTATTTAATAAATATTAGTGATCATCATTTTTTTAATTATATGTTATCAAAATGAAATCAGGTTAAGAACATTTAACCGATAAAGAAGATATATATTTAATTAGAAGCGGAGAATTCCTGTAACTAGTTCATATTCAGTACCACTCTAGGGAAAGGGGGATTATATTGATGACATATAATACTTTTCCAGGATTATCTCCAAAACTATTGTCAACAAGAGACAACAATATGGATTAGAGATAGTGGAACTCGTCTAAAATCACTGGAGTGATCAACGTACATAGTAGGGGGAAAAAATTACTAGGGAGTCGGTGGAATCTTCAAAAAATAAAAATTTTCAAGGTGTTTTAGTTGTATTCCACAAAAACTTTCAAGAAGGATACTTTAGATTTTATTTGGTAACTGTCTTGAGGCTCCCAAGCTCCCGAGAGCTCCGGTTAAGGCAACTCATTGGGTCTTAGGTTTGGCTTAGAATTCCGTGGAGCTTGATGTACCTTCACTTTTGTGGTCATCCAAAACTTATATCGGTCCAATGACGTAGCTTTGAGAATAATCCTCGACTAAAAGGATTATTCTTCATATTGTGGTCATCCAAAATTGTTCTTCAAATTATTCTTATTTTTCCTTAAAGCATTTTGTGTATATAATAATATTCCTTTGTTTTTTAGATTGTAAAAATGAATATAATTGTTGGAAGTTATTAGAAATTATGAAAAATTAATTAACTAAAAAACAAAAAATTAATTAAAGAAATATAAAAATAATAATAATAATATTTTATTATTATAGAGAGTGTGATAACTAATCCAATGTAAATTTTAAGTTTTAAACTATTAGGTAAAAGTGAAAAAGTTACATATTCTTTAAAATTTGAAGAATAAAATGGCCTACTAATGCTCTTAGGATTTTTTTTATTTGTGACTGCAATATTTTATCATAATCAACCTCTAGAGTAGATGGGACCAGACAACAATAATAATAAAGTAAGGAAAAAAAAAATACACCGTATTTATGAGATATGCCCCTTTTATTTGGGAGGGAGCCACGGCTGGGCTTCCTAGTAAGGAAAAAAAAAAAAAAACTAGGGAGTCGGTGGAAATCTTAAAAAAAAAATATCTGTAAAATAAAAAATTTCAAGTTGTTAATTTCTTAATTCATTAATTTTGTGTTTCACAGAAATTAATCTCGACTCCAAATAATATTCTTTGGATTCAATTTCTACTTTTTTTTGGGGGGGTGTATTTAACCATGCATATACCTTATGCTTATGTGTTGTATTTTTATTTTTATTTTTTGAAACCCATAATATGGGTCCATAAAATTATGGGAGCTCCTACATTTATAGAGAGATGCTACAATAATAAATTTATAAAACGATATGGTTTTATGCTATACATCAGATCAATTATAAATAAGATGCTTGTAATTATAAAACTTTTATAATTAAGAGAGATGGTTTAATATGTAAATGGTAATCTTAAAATTATTTTTGTTTTAAATGTGGGAGATTTCAAGACTCGAAATTATAAGTATTATTTTTTATAATTTAAAATTACTAATATAATTTTTCATGTGAAAATGTAATTGATCGTGACTTAATTTGATAAAAAAAACAGAATATAATACTGTAAAATCACAAATTAATTAAATTTGTCAAAAAACGTCACACAAACACATTTGTCAATGCCTCAAATCCGTACGACTTGGGAAACTGAAATAGATCAAACCCATGCCACCATGCCAGCTTCTAATTCAGCCGTTGAATTGCACATAAACTATACGTACGGCCATGTGCCACAGAGCCATGGATTTTGCCGTTCGATCAAAGTGCGTGTCTTATTCGTGTGTGCGCACGTGTTAAACGCAATTTAATGGATTATTAATAAGAAAAATGAATACTTGATCCTTCGAATTTGTTTCCTTAAATTTATGCTTCGGATATTTTATTTTTTCTTAACGAGTTAAGAAAATAATTATTAGCAAAATGTTTTATTTTTAAAAAATATTTAAAGATATTTTATAAAATTTTTTAAAAATAATATGAATTTGAGAGGAGGGCTGACCATCCTATTAATAATTACTCTCTTGCACGCATGCCATTTTAGAAATTAGTGCCAGCATGATCTCCCTGCCTCTCCTTTCCTAATAAAAAATAAATAAAAATCCCATAAATTAACATTATCTCTCTCAAAAGAAAGAAGAAATGGATCAATAAGATTGATTTGATTATATAAAAGTAAATTATTTTATTTTATTATTATAATTTTTTTAAATTAGACATTAATATTTAATAATACTATATATAATTATAGAATGTGACTGCGATTTATAATCTTTTTAAAAAGGAATAAGATATATTATTAAAAAATTATTATTTATATATAAATGTTATATTTACTGATATTTTTTTAATAAATGTTATATATAAATCTTTTTAAATGTTATATTCCTTTTTTTAAAAAGGAATAATTTTTTTTTAAATTACGACTTGCACTTACTTCGCAACGCAAATATAACTTCTCTTAAATATTATAAGTGAGATTGTTAAAAAAGTGACATAATTCAACATCAATGTACCTGTAATTATTAATATTAAGTACTATTAGGCCTTTCCAAATCAGCACGTTGTACTGCGTTATATACGGATTTGACTTTGAAGCCCATAAATATTCCCATTAGCATCCATCAGCAAGAGACAAGTTAAAAAAAAAAAAAAAAAGTCTCCGTCTCTCAAGTTGATATTAAATATTCCATTATAAATCATATTACGTTACATTATTTTAATTTGCTTACATAAAATTTCTATTTCATCATATCTTATCTGAATTATTATAATTTTTTTAAATTTTTATATAAAAATATAATAAATAATTCAATTTTTTTAAATTTTAACATAAAAATAATATTAAAAAATATATTCTATAAATATTTTATTCAATTATTATTCAAAATATCTCATCTTATCTCATCTAAACTGTGTATCCAAATGAGGCCTAGTCCCCAACTTAAAAAATATATGATGCTTTTCTAAATATTAAAATCATGGTCCGAAAAGAAAGGGCATATAATGCGCATATTAAGGCCGAACAGGGATACAAAGAAAAGAAAGAAGACTTTATTCTCAAACAGACCAAAGGTTAGGTTTTGGATAGAGAAATATTATGAAGTTATCTTATCTCATCATTATAATTTTGACAAATTTTAATATAAAATATAATAAATAATTTAATTTTTCAAATCTCAAAATAATAAAAAAACTAAAATAATAATATTCTAACAATATTTTATTCAATTTTTAACTTTCATCTCAATTCATCTCATCTCAACTTACTATTTAAACTTAAAAGAGAGTTTCAAATTTTAGGATATTGACAATAGTAAGATTATTGATTAAATTCATATAATTCGATTGGATGAAAATGTCACTGTATTGGACATGTATTATATTTGAAGAAAAATCTTACTTTTTAAGACATTAAAAGACTCTAATGGTGATCAGTATTTTGCTAAAAGTGGAGTTGCTAGAGTTGGCGGACTTAATTTGGGTTATTTTCACAATACCTCACTACTATTTAATATTTTATTATTATTATTTTTTTATTATTAACAAAATACTTTATAATACTTCACTATCCAAACGCAACCCGATACTCATATATTTTCCTGAAAAGTTTCCAAGATCTTGCATCATAAATGTTGACAAAATTCTAAGCCAATAATGTTCTATTGATATGTATGAATCGTTGCTTTGAGAGGCATAGGACTTTCTTGGTTGGCTAGGAGAGGCTTCCTTCCCAAAAGGGTTTTCTTTCTGTGTGAATTTCCACAACAAAGCTGGTTTAGTACGTACGTTGGTAAATGAGACCGTTTGAAAATTTTTCATAAATTTTTTAACTTTTTAATGTAATTATTACTTAATTTTTATAATTTTTATAAATTTCAAAACAAAATGAGTACAACTTTTTTAAACCTAAGTAAAAAAATATATTAAATAATTTCTCTGAATTTTTAAAAATAATATTAAATCATTTTTTCTCATTTTCAAAAATTCAATAAAATATCTTAATTCAAATTATTTTATAATTATTAAAAAATCATTTAATTACTGTTCATAATTTAAAAAAAAAAATCCCTTTCTCTGTACGAGTTCTGTGTATTTTATTTTAAACAAAAACAAAAACATACTTCCTTCATTGATGACAAAAAAATTCAGTCATTACAATACTTTTCCTTAGAGTATATCATTTTTAATTTCTATTGGACTATCCTCCATCCACACCCTCTCCTCAAAAGAATTAATAGCTAACTTTGTTAGTTTGTGTGCTATACAGTTCGCTTCTCTATATATAAACCGTATACTTCAGTTCATCCTTCCAGACAACACTTTTCTAACATCCTCTATGATACTCCCATATTCAGCCTCTATTTCCTCCACACTGATTGTAGCATTCACTATCAACTTAGAATCCCTTTCCAACATCACGTCTGATAACCCCAGTTCAATGTACAAAAGAGCAGCCCTCCTTAAACCCATAGCTTCAGCCACACGTGGGTTACTGATATCAACAAAGCATGAGTAGAGGCAGGCAAGTACCTCTCCATTTGAGTCCCTATCAGCCACTCCAATATCCACCCTTTTATTTTTGACATCCATAGCAGCATCCCAATTTACTTTCACAACCCTTACCTCTCGTTTTTCCCATTTGATCACACTTCTATCCACATTCCTATGCAGCTGAGTTTTCTGAGTTTCCTGGGCAGTTTTGAAATCCTTTAGTCCCTTGACTACATCAGTAATAAGCTTCTTCGGGTGTTCAAAAATCTTCTCAAAAAGGAAAGAAGTTATTCTCATCCAAATCTTTCTCATAATACATGCTACTACCTCCACCTCATCTTCTTTGAGAAAAGCATTTAGTTTCATCCACCAATCTACAAAAGTATCATCTGAACTACACCATTTGTTCACTAGGCTATCCTTCTCAGCCCAAACATCTGAGGCAGCTGGGCAACTTCACAGAGCATGCATAAAAGTCTCGGATTCCCTCTCACAAATAGGACAACAACTAGACTTTGTAATGTGCTTCTTAAACAGGTTCTGTTTAGTTGAGAGTAGGTTATAGGCTACCTTTCATAGGAAATGTTTCACCACATTTTGAACATTTAATCCTCATATCAGTTTCCAAACTTTTCCTGCACTATTATCATAGGAAGTTTCCCCCTTTCTTTTCCTCATCTTTTCATGTTCTAGATGGTAGGCACTCTTAACAGAGAACTTACCATCCTTAGAGCACCCCTACACTACTCTGTCTATTCTTCCCCATCTACTTAGAGGTATGCAGTAGATAGTTTCAGCTTCCTCACAATTGAAGGTGTCAAGAATTAGTTCCTTCTTCCATACCCCAACTTCAATGTCTATGAGCTACCGCACCTTCGACTCAGCAGTTAGGTTTTTAATGGAGGATTGCACAGGGTGAGTGGTTTGACTTGGCAACCACTTATCCCCCCAAATATGAATTTTACTCCCATCTCCCACCCTCCACAACATCCCTTCCTTCACTAATCCTAAAGATGACCATAGACTCCTCCATATAAATGAAGGCCCACATCCCAGTTTAGCATCCACTATCCCCACCTTCTTGAAATGCTTTTCTTTCATGACCTTAGCCACTAAGGAATCAGGTTGCTTCAACATCTTTCAGCACTGGTTTGTAAGCATTGCCTTGTTAAAGCACTCAAAGTCTCGGAAACCCGATCCCCCATTATTTTTTTACTCTCCCATATTAAACCAACTTTTCCATTGGATTTTCTTTTCATTTTGTTTATGGCCCCACCAAAAACTTGTCAAGAGGGATGCTATTTCTTTACATAGTCTCTGAGGGAGTCTAAATACACTCATGGTAAAATTGGGTATTGCTTGAGTCACAGCTTTTAATAAAATTTCCTTACCTGTCTGTGATAGGAATGAGTTCTTCCAGCTGCTGAGTTTAGACCAAATCCTCTCTTTCAAATTCCTGAAGGTGATATACCTTGATCTACCAACCATGGTTGGGAAGCCAAGATAGTTTTCATAATTTCCACAAATGGATACCCTTGCTGCCCTCTAAATTTGTACTCTAGTAGCTCTAGCAATATTAGAACTGAAAAATATAGAAGTTTTCTGCATATTTAAACACTGACACGAGGCTTGCTCATATTTCTTCAGTATATCTTTAATCTTCAACCACTCATTTATCTTTGCTTTCCTAAAGATTACACAGTCATCAGCAAAAAATAAGTGGCTAATCCTTGTTCCTCCTCTTGCAACAGTAACTCCCCTTATTTCTCCTCTACCATTAGCTGCATTAATTAGGAAACTTAACCTTTCAACACATAGGATAAATAAGTAAGGGGATCTGGGATCCCCTTGTTGGTTTCAGAATTTTTCCAGCTTCCCTATTGATGAGTATTGAGATTCTCATTTGTGCATTTAGATTCTCATTTCAACTAATAGAAAGCCTACTTCAAGACTCAACCAAACTGGGATTATTTTATTGCATGGACTGAGTTTATCTTCTTCAAGTAAGAGTTTGACGATCTTTTGCAAGCTACTGATAAAGTGGCACCTAGTTATTGACAGAGTCTGTTGTCTCTGCAGATGGATAACTGAACAAAAATTATAATACAATGATCTTGAACTCTGTATGCCCATGGAAGAAGTAAGACAGAGGATTTTCACTTTGAAGCAACAATAGCGAAACTGGACTAAATGCTACCGTAACAAAATTGTTTATGAATTTGTAGCAATTATTTTTTGTTAAAATACTTATTTTTAAAAAAAAAATAGTTTATTTTCATCACAAATAATCATTTTCATCGTAAATAACTCATTATAAATATATATATTTTATAGTGATATATCCTCCCTCTCATACTAGTTTTGTTCTTTCTACTTCAACATTCTTTCCTTGCCTTTAGCATTGGCAATGGGTTATACAAATGCAAAGTCATGATTGGTATAATATTACATGATTTTACTTTGGCTATTCCACTCAAAACACATTATGACAGTAGATTGTCAATCTATTAGTCAAAATAATAATAAAATATTATTAATTTAATAATAATATTTATTTCTAAATTATTTTTAGTATTAACAAGAAATATTAATGTTCTACAATAACATTCTAGTCGTTCGTTGAATAATTTTATTAATGATATATATTTTTTAACATCGTTAAAAAGATGATTTTATTCATGATAATAAAAGCACTAACAGTTACCCTTTTTTAACATGATGATTTTTATTCATGAACAAACGTGAATTATTGAAGTACAAGAGACTTGGAGTATACATCAAAATGCATCACAATGTTCTTGGGAGTATACATCAATATATATTGAGGAAGAGAGAGGGAGTTCATAGCCAAGAAAATATTTTTTATTCAATTTGGTCTAGATACCGTGACTACCAAATATGACCTACAACACTAATTTATTGTAGCTATAAGTCATATTCTTTTGTATTTGCATAATCCAATGCAGCATATTCTTGGACTCTATTAGCCAAACTCTTCATTTTATTTGCATTGACATAATCCATTACCAATACTCATAGCCATTAGCCACTACAATTTTTTTTTTGAGAAACATCATCCTTCATTGATGTCATGTTTTTCTACATGATCTAATAAAACATTGGAGCTTCCTCCATGTATACAATGTAATCTAAAACATATATAGCTGCTTTTGCTAGACTATGGGCAATAAAGTTGCCCTCCCTGTTTATATGATAGACTATATATGTATCCAACTTTGCCATTCTAGCTTGAGTATCAGTTATAATCATCCCAAAGTAGCTTCCATTTTGCTTCCTTAGATTGAGTTCATTGACCAATATTTTGGAGTCTCCTTCGAGTATAACTTTCCTCATACCCAATTCTAGTCCAAACTTTACTACTATGCATGCTGCTATGGCCTCTGCTAGAAGAGGATCAGGCATTAAGTCTTGTTTTTTCCTCAAGGTAGCCAAAAAATTTTCTTCTTCATCTCTTACTACCACTCATATTCCTATTTTACAATTTTTTTTTTATCAACTGTTATATCCCAATTGACTTTACAAAAACCTTAAGGTGGACATTCCAATATAACTGCCCTTCTATTTTCTGCAGAGAGTTGATGCTCATGTCTTGGTTCGATTATACATAATTCCAGCTACAATTGTTTCACTCTATGTATCACAGTCTGGGGATCTATCAAAATGTTTCTGAACACTAACTGATTTCTTATCCACTAGAGGTTCCAAAGAGTCATGCACAACTCTATCATTTCTTGCTTGTCTAACTTGTTGAACATGTCTTCCATTAACTTCCTAAAACTCATGTATGACCACTTGTATTTCAAAATTTTTTTGAAAAGTTGGCTCAATACATCATTAGCTTAGACACACTTCCACAATATATGCTCAACGGTTTTAGGCACCATAAGACACATTGGACAATTTGGTTCATCCAATATATTCCTTTTGTGCAGGTTAATCTTGGTGGGAAGTATACTTCGATAGGCTCTCCAAAGAAAATTCTTGGCTGCTGGAGGTATGTGAACCTTCCATAGTCTGGTCCACTGTTCCTTTTGATTACTGTTGTAGGAGTTATGGCCTTTTTTTCTATTTGGCAATTCTCTTTGTAAATGATATGCACTCCTCAGTGTAAAGCAACCATTAACATTGTTCCTTTATATGAATTTGTCTTGTTGATTACTTTGACTGATTGGTAATTGCTTAATTAAAGCAGCTTTCTTGTTGCAAAACACTTCCTGAATTAAAGGGAGATTCCATTCCTATTTTTTTGGTAGTATCAGTGCTTCCACTTTAGCTTCTTCTCCCAATAATTTATTGCCACTTTGAGGTTTATAAGATGTTGGTTGTGGCAGGCATGGATCAAAACATATTCTCACTTACTTCTCATTGTCCATTCTCCAGTGAAGTCCTTGTTGTAGATGCTCTCTTGCAAAAAGTATACTTCTCCATATGTTGGAGGGGTTGCTTTCCATTTTTGCATTACGAAAATTAGATTTGGGAAAGTATTTGAGCTTCAACACTCTTGATTATAAAGAATTAGCATATAAGAGGATTCTTCAACCTTGCTCTACAAACAAAGCAAGGTTAAATTTTTCAAAGTCTTTAAATGTAAGTCCTCTTATGTCTTTTGATCTCTCCATTTGAGACCAACTCATTCAATTCATTCTCTTTTCTTGATTTACCTGACCCTACCAATACGCTATCATCATGTTGTTTAGATGTCTCGATAAAGTTTTAGGAAGTTTAAAAACTCAAATTAAATAAGTGAGAATAGCTTAAATGACATATATGAGCATAATTTCTCTCCTTGCTTGTTATAAGAATTTGTGCTTCCAATTGCTCATTTTGTCACTAACTTTGTCTAGTATAGCCTTGAACTCCTTGCTTCTTAATCTACCAACCAAATCTGGAAGGCCTAGGTATTTCTCCTGTGAGTTTGTGACTCTAATCCCTGTCATACTAGTTATATTGTTTTTTGTTGATATCCTAGTATTTCTACTGAAAAAGAGAGAGGACTTGTCTTTGTTCATTCTCTGGCCTATGCTTCCTCATATTAAGTTATAATAAGCTCCATTATTTTCCGCCATTCCAAATCTATTGCTTGACAAAATAGCAAATAGTCATCTACAAATGAGGAGAGGGTTCTCCTGCTATGGACAACAAGTTCAATAGCATATTTCTTTTTATTTTTACCTAAAACAAATAACAGAATAGAAAAATATAGGAAATTCCAAAAAAAAAAAAAAAAATCAAAACAAAAGCTTGAAAAATACTGAATACTGAAAAACACTAAGCAAGGAGGTTGTAATGGCTCGTTAAGGACACACGCTATGCTAGGAGTGTATTGGGCCTTCGATCCTAAGCTGCTAAAATCGTCGACCCCAGAAAACGCCGTGCTTGGTGGCAACAGAACCCTCTATGTGGTGACATGTGGAGGCCACACGCGCACTTTGACCTGCGCATGTGGATCACGCGCCGTTTCTTTGATAAAAACTTTCAACAGTCTAAAAAGATCGGAAGCTTAAGAACCCCGTAGTGAGGTGCGTGGTAGTCGCTGGCCACCAGAAAACATCAAACGATGGGATTAAAGAGAGTTTGAGATAGATCATCTGTGTAAGACGATGGGCTTGGGTCACCCAAGCCTGCAGTGGGTTTTATAGAACACAAATAAGCCTGAAGATCAACCAAATATATATAATTCATTACTAGCTGAGCTGGATAATTATGTTACGATGATCAAGCCCATTTTGCCATCACAGACATGCCCCCAGCACCCAAAAGAACCGCCACGTAAGACTTAATCTGGAGCTTGATGTTAGCCTGCATCTTTGGACCCATAAAATCTGCAGCAAGAAGATCGACCAAAGCCATGTAGATCAAGAGGCCAGCCGATGATGCATTCAGGAGCCCCACCGTGATCAAAGCGTTGGGGCTATTCTCTTTGTACGTCTTAGACAGTGCCATCCCCAAGCCAATACCGAATGGAGTTGTAACAGAGAAGAAGAACACCATTACAGCCTTTTTCAACAACTTGTACTCTGCCTGCAGTTTCACAAAACAAACACATCATGTTAATTAAATAAGCTGTAGTCCTGATTTTGGATGTATAAAGTACGTGGGAGCTAGCAGCATGCATGCATGAAATTCATGTTGTTATTCATGACCTGGAGAATGCAGCCCCCGAGACCCATCCCTTCAAACATTTGATGGAAGCAAAGGGCAGCCACGAGACCTTTTATTGAGCAGGTGTTGTTTGAGGCACCCAGTGATAGCCCTATCACTACTGAATGAACAACTATTCCCAATTCTAGTACCTGCCGGCCAGTATACGTAGTGGTCAGAGTTTAAAAACACAACAGTACTATATATAATCAAGTCGGAGAAGCAATTAATTATTGTAGGATCAATTAGTCTCACAACTCTAAACTTTATATATATATATATATGAGATATGATTTGTATAAAGTCCAAATAGACAAATTTCGCACGAATCTTTTGTAAAAGAGTAGACTCCTCAAAAAAAATACATGAAAAAAAATTATTTTTTATTAGTGGGATATATCTACTTTTTTACAAAAAAAGACTTATACGAAACTTGTCTATTTGACTTGTACTTAGCATTAATTTTCTATATTATATATATAAATTTATATAAATATATATTATATAGATGTACATGTTCGAATATAGGCGTGTGTGAAGAAAATAATAATATTACTATGATCTAAACTTTTTTTTCCTCCCTTTCTTCAAAATCTTATCATAACTAGTGGAAAGTTTTGCAAAATGTGTAGAAAATAGCTTAATTTATTAAAAGAGAAATTCTCTACACGTAACTTATAAGGATATATAGTGCCTTGAAATTAACATTATTCAATAAATAAAATCATTATAATTAAGATCAGTGTCAACGTTTTGATATCAATATTATATACTTTTGATTAAAACAACTTGATCTAATTTTGCTGAAGTGATCAAGATATTGACAAAAAAGCATGTCTTAGAAAAATTGAATCAAATATATTATCTTTCATCACTCAAGTTTGACTCAGTACTGATATTTATTGTTTAAAAAAGCACACAAGTTAAGAAGTGGATGATCGTTGTGTGACTTGATCATATCTACTAAATATTATTATTGTCTATTAATAATATATAGTACTACAGTAATAATACAGATCGAAGATATCTACAAGTTATCATGACTAATTAATTTTTTTTAAAAAAATTAGCTATCTGCTTGCTTATATATATAGTGCTAAATATCATTTTGTTTTTTTCTTTTTCAAAAAAACCAAATCATCGTGACATGGCATGATCTTACTGGGTCTCCAAACGTATAATACGCCAAAACCAAGCTATGAATGAAGATTTTTGGCAATACTGGACATGACACTAAAAACAAATTAGAAAATAAAATTGCAATCGTATTTTAAATTCAATCAGAACTGATATTCTATTATATACATATAAATATATACATATATATATTTATATATATGTCGTGATCTTATGATAAAGGACAAGTCTATTTTTTGGTAAATGTAAGTACGTACGGAACGTACGTGCGCGAGTACATAAAATTATAAATATACAAATTATATGCAAATCTGAAATATAAATAAATATAATATATATACACACACAAAAATATCTATTGCACATCAATATATATCAAATTAAGCTTGAACAAATCCATGGATTTGAACTTTGAAGCCAAAAACTCATACCATGGCAACAACACGATAACGTAAAAGTTGAGAGTTATCTCCACTTTCAGCCTTCAGTACTCTGTGATGATGCTGGTGATGATGGACATGCTGGCCGGAGCTCACCGCAGCCTGCATCTCTTGGTCTCCCTCGACGGAAATCCTGCTATCCGGGATAACTCCAGCGTTACATTTCTTGGTATAAAGACTGGTGGCGAGAGAATCCACCATGAGAGTCGCTATTGCAGACAACATAGCCAGAAAGCCTGAAAAAGGGAACTTGTGCCATGGGTTTTCTTTCAAACAATCAGACCATAACATATCGAAAGAATCAGGCAAAACGTGCATGAACCCGGTAGCAAGTATGATGCCGGCAGCAAAGGACTTGACGATCAAAAACAGATTTCGATCGGGCTGTAAGGCTGGGACTGAACGTGTAAAAAGGGGTAAGCAGACGCCAATCATGCTGGTAACAAGGATGGAGACAATAGCTATGATCTTGAGGGGCAAGGCTTTTGCCTTGTCATTGCAAGAGCTGGACGGTGTCTTGCATTCGTCGGAGGCTGAAAGAGCATGGGGTATGATGGTTGAAAGGAGGATGAAGCAGACGAAGATGAGCTTGAGATCAGTTGAAGTACTTGCCATTTCACTAGTCTCTGTCCTTGGTAACTGCTGGATTGGGTCTTAGGTTTGGCTTAGAATTCCGTGGAGCTTGATGTACCTTCATATAGAGATACGTAGATGATGTCACTTATGCTAATATTGTTAAAAATTGGTGGCAGTGTCTCTTTGTTATCCTTGGCTTAATTAATTTCTTCCTCAAACTTTTTGAAACATTCAACCCTAAAAACTGCTCTGCACTATCTCATCTCATTTCAATCATTACAATTTTTTTAAATTTTTATATAAAAATATAATAAAAAATTCAACTTTTTCAAATCCCAAAATAAAAATAATATTAAAAAATATATTCTAACAATATTTTATTTAACTGCTATTTAAAACATCTTATTTTATCTCATCTGAACTATATATCCAAATCCAACCTAAAACTAATGGCATCTATCCACTGTGATCATCATATTCATTATCATCATATAATATAGCGACAAACAAATGAAGAAAGAAATAATACGATCTTAGTATTATACATTAGAGATAGGATAATTAAATTATTGATCGTCGAGAGCTTAAGATAATAAGAAATGGTGAATTTAATCATTCGCATAATATATATATATATATATATCAATGCTCTGGCTTAAATATTACGATCTAACAAATTATTTAATAAATATTAATGATCATCCTCTTAGTTATCATTTCTTTTATATGTAATAAAAATGAAATCAAGTTAATAACATTTAACCGATAAAAAAGATATTTAAGAAGCTGAGAATTCCTGTAAGTTAAGAATCGAGATATATATATTTATATGGTAAGTAATTCATATTCAGTACATGCAACTCTAGTGAAAGGGGATATATATTGATGACATATAATATTTATATTTTTCCACGATTATCTCCAAAACTATTGTCAACAGGAGACAACAATATGGATCTATTTATTAGTGCAATTAATTTATGTTATAGTCAACTCTTAACATCGATTAGAGATAGTGGAGCTCATCTAAAATCACTGGAGTGATCGTGGTACGTGGTGTTTTGGCGCCCCCCGGGGGGGGGTGGAATTACTAGGGTGTCGATGGAATCTTTAAAAAATAAAATAAAAATTTTCAAGTTGTTTTTAAGTTAATGTATTCCACAAAAAATTTTAAGAAGGATACTTTAGACTTTCTTGGTAAGGGAAGTACTAATCTCAGACTATTTTATTATTATTTATTATTATTTATAAACAATTCACTATTAATGTTCATAAATCATTTATTATTATTTTTAATTAATATTTATAGATCATCTGAAATTATCTTAATATCTAAAGAATAATAATGAGATTACTACCCCACTACTATTTTTTTGTATTTAATTTATTTTAAAATTTTTTATTTTATTGAATGATTAAGGAAGTGAATATTAATAAAATTATATTTTTTTTATTTTTTCTAAGTGATTAAAGATATTAAAAAAATATTTAAAAAATGATAAAAAAGATTAAAAAAAAAAAAAAAAAAAAAAAAAAAAANAAAGCTTGAAAAATACTGAATACTGAAAAACACTAAGCAAGGAGGTTGTAATGGCTCGTTAAGGACACACGCTATGCTAGGAGTGTATTGGGCCTTCGATCCTAAGCTGCTAAAATCGTTGACCCCAGAAAAAGCCGTGCTTGGTGGCAACAGAACCCTCTATGTGGTGACATGTGGAGGCCACACGCGCACTTTGACCTGCGCATGTGGATCACGCGCCGTTTCTTTGATAAAAACTTTCAACAATCTAAAAAGATCGGAAGCTTAAGAACCCCGTAGTGAGGTGCGTGTTAGTCGCTGGCCACCAGAAAACATCAAACGATGGGATTAAAGAGAGTTTGAGATAGATCATCTGTGTAAGACGATGGGCTTGGGTCACCCAAGCCTGCAGTGGGTTTTATAGAACACAAATAAGCCTGAAGATCAACCAAATATATATAATTCATTACTAGCTGAGCTGGATAATTATGTTACGATGATCAAGCCCATTTTGCCATCACAGACATGCCCCCAGCACCCAAAAGAACCGCCACGTAAGACTTAATCTGGAGCTTGATGTTAGCCTGCATCTTTGGACCCATAAAATCTGCAGCAAGAAGATCGACCAAAGCCATGTAGATCAAGAGGCCAGCCGATGATGCATTCAGGAGCCCCACCGTGATCAAAGCGTTGGGGCTATTCTCTTTGTACGTCTTAGACAGTGCCATCCCCAAGCCAATACCGAATGGAGTTGTAACAGAGAAGAAGAACACCATTACAGCCTTTTTCAACAACTTGTACTCTGCCTGCAGTTTCACAAAACAAACACATCATGTTAATTAAATAAGCTGTAGTCCTGATTTTGGATGTATAAAGTACGTGGGAGCTAGCAGCATGCATGCATGAAATTCATGTTGTTATTCATGACCTGGAGAATGCAGCCCCCGAGACCCATCCCTTCAAACATTTGATGGAAGCAAAGGGCAGCCACGAGACCTTTTATTGAGCAGGTGTTGTTTGAGGCACCCAGTGATAGCCCTATCACTACTGAATGAACAACTATTCCCAATTCTAGTACCTGCCGGCCAGTATACGTAGTGGTCAGAGTTTAAAAACACAACAGTACTATATATAATCAAGTCGGAGAAGCAATTAATTATTGTAGGATCAATTAGTCTCACAACTCTAAACTTTATATATATATATATATGAGATATGATTTGTATAAAGTCCAAATAGACAAATTTCGCACGAATCTTTTGTAAAAGAGTAGACTCCTCAAAAAAAATACATGAAAAAAAATTATTTTTTATTAGTGGGATATATCTACTTTTTTACAAAAAAAGACTTATACGAAACTTGTCTATTTGACTTGTACTTAGCATTAATTTTCTATATTATATATATAAATTTATATAAATATATATTATATAGATGTACATGTTCGAATATAGGCGTGTGTGAAGAAAATAATAATATTACTATGATCTAAACTTTTTTTTCCTCCCTTTCTTCAAAATCTTATCATAACTAGTGGAAAGTTTTGCAAAATGTGTAGAAAATAGCTTAATTTATTAAAAGAGAAATTCTCTACACGTAACTTATAAGGATATATAGTGCCTTGAAATTAACATTATTCAATAAATAAAATCATTATAATTAAGATCAGTGTCAACGTTTTGATATCAATATTATATACTTTTGATTAAAACAACTTGATCTAATTTTGCTGAAGTGATCAAGATATTGACAAAAAAGCATGTCTTAGAAAAATTGAATCAAATATATTATCTTTCATCACTCAAGTTTGACTCAGTACTGATATTTATTGTTTAAAAAAGCACACAAGTTAAGAAGTGGATGATCGTTGTGTGACTTGATCATATCTACTAAATATTATTATTGTCTATTAATAATATATAGTACTACAGTAATAATACAGATCGAAGATATCTACAAGTTATCATGACTAATTAATTTTTTTTAAAAAAATTAGCTATCTGCTTGCTTATATATATAGTGCTAAATATCATTTTGTTTTTTTCTTTTTCAAAAAAACCAAATCATCGTGACATGGCATGATCTTACTGGGTCTCCAAACGTATAATACGCCAAAACCAAGCTATGAATGAAGATTTTTGGCAATACTGGACATGACACTAAAAACAAATTAGAAAATAAAATTGCAATCGTATTTTAAATTCAATCAGAACTGATATTCTATTATATACATATAAATATATACATATATATATTTATATATATGTCGTGATCTTATGATAAAGGACAAGTCTATTTTTTGGTAAATGTAAGTACGTACGGAACGTACGTGCGCGAGTACATAAAATTATAAATATACAAATTATATGCAAATCTGAAATATAAATAAATATAATATATATACACACACAAAAATATCTATTGCACATCAATATATATCAAATTAAGCTTGAACAAATCCATGGATTTGAACTTTGAAGCCAAAAACTCATACCATGGCAACAACACGATAACGTAAAAGTTGAGAGTTATCTCCACTTTCAGCCTTCAGTACTCTGTGATGATGCTGGTGATGATGGACATGCTGGCCGGAGCTCACCGCAGCCTGCATCTCTTGGTCTCCCTCGACGGAAATCCTGCTATCCGGGATAACTCCAGCGTTACATTTCTTGGTATAAAGACTGGTGGCGAGAGAATCCACCATGAGAGTCGCTATTGCAGACAACATAGCCAGAAAGCCTGAAAAAGGGAACTTGTGCCATGGGTTTTCTTTCAAACAATCAGACCATAACATATCGAAAGAATCAGGCAAAACGTGCATGAACCCGGTAGCAAGTATGATGCCGGCAGCAAAGGACTTGACGATCAAAAACAGATTTCGATCGGGCTGTAAGGCTGGGACTGAACGTGTAAAAAGGGGTAAGCAGACGCCAATCATGCTGGTAACAAGGATGGAGACAATAGCTATGATCTTGAGGGGCAAGGCTTTTGCCTTGTCATTGCAAGAGCTGGACGGTGTCTTGCATTCGTCGGAGGCTGAAAGAGCATGGGGTATGATGGTTGAAAGGAGGATGAAGCAGACGAAGATGAGCTTGAGATCAGTTGAAGTACTTGCCATTTGACTAGTCTCTGTCGTTGGTTATTGCAGGATTGAGTCTTAGGTTTGGCTTAGAATTCCGTGGAGCTGGATGTACGGCCTTCATATAGAGAGATACGTAGATGATGTCACTTATGCTAATGTTAAAAAATAGTGGCAGGCCAGGTCACTTTGTTATCCTTGGCTTAATTAATTTCTTCCTCTTAACTTTTGAAACATTCAACACTAAAAACCAAAACTAATGGTATCTATCCATTGTCGTCGTCATCATCATCATATATTAATATAGCGACAAACAAAGAAAGAAAGAAATAATGCGATCCTAGACTAAATTATTGATCATCATCAAGAGCTTAAGATAATGAGAAATGGTGAATTTAATCATTCGCATAATTTATATATATGTCAATGATCTAGCGCAGCTTAAATATTATTTAATAAATATTAGTGATCATCATTTTTTTAATTATATGTTATCAAAATGAAATCAGGTTAAGAACATTTAACCGATAAAGAAGATATATATTTAATTAGAAGCGGAGAATTCCTGTAACTAGTTCATATTCAGTACCACTCTAGGGAAAGGGGGATTATATTGATGACATATAATACTTTTCCAGGATTATCTCCAAAACTATTGTCAACAAGAGACAACAATATGGATTAGAGATAGTGGAACTCGTCTAAAATCACTGGAGTGATCAACGTACATAGTAGGGGGAAAAAATTACTAGGGAGTCGGTGGAATCTTCAAAAAATAAAAATTTTCAAGGTGTTTTAGTTGTATTCCACAAAAACTTTCAAGAAGGATACTTTAGATTTTATTTGGTAACTGTCTTGAGGCTCCCAAGCTCCCGAGAGCTCCGGTTAAGGCAACTCATTGGGTCTTAGGTTTGGCTTAGAATTCCGTGGAGCTTGATGTACCTTCACTTTTGTGGTCATCCAAAACTTATATCGGTCCAATGACGTAGCTTTGAGAATAATCCTCGACTAAAAGGATTATTCTTCATATTGTGGTCATCCAAAATTGTTCTTCAAATTATTCTTATTTTTCCTTAAAGCATTTTGTGTATATAATAATATTCCTTTGTTTTTTAGATTGTAAAAATGAATATAATTGTTGGAAGTTATTAGAAATTATGAAAAATTAATTAACTAAAAAACAAAAAATTAATTAAAGAAATATAAAAATAATAATAATAATATTTTATTATTATAGAGAGTGTGATAACTAATCCAATGTAAATTTTAAGTTTTAAACTATTAGGTAAAAGTGAAAAAGTTACATATTCTTTAAAATTTGAAGAATAAAATGGCCTACTAATGCTCTTAGGATTTTTTTTATTTGTGACTGCAATATTTTATCATAATCAACCTCTAGAGTAGATGGGACCAGACAACAATAATAATAAAGTAAGGAAAAAAAAAATACACCGTATTTATGAGATATGCCCCTTTTATTTGGGAGGGAGCCACGGCTGGGCTTCCTAGTANAATAAAGTAAGAAAAAAAAAAAAACACACCGTATTTATGAGATATGCCTCTTTTATTAATTAATTTGGGAGGGAGCCACGGGTGGGCTTCCGGCTATACTAGGGAGTCGGTGGGAATCTTAAAAATAAAACAGATCTGTAAAATAAAAAATTTCAAGTTGTTTTCTTAATTCATTATTTATCCAAAGATGCATATACCTTATGCTCATGTGTTGTATTTTTATTTTTTATTTTTTGAAACCCATAATATGGGTGCATAGAAAATTATGAGACCTCCTAGATTTATCCAAAGATGCTACAATAATAAATTTACAAAATAATATGATTTTATACTATACATCAGATTTTTTTATACATTACTAAAAGTTTTGGATTGATTCTCAACAATGAGCGAAAGTATATATCCAAAACTATAAAGTAATTAGAAATAAGATGCCTTAAATTATAAAACTTTTATAATTAAGAGAGATGCAGGTTTAATAAGTAAATGGTAATCTTAAAATTATTTTTTTAAAATGTGCAAGATTTACACCACTCGAAATTATAAATATTATTTTTTATAATTTAAAATTACAAATATAATTTTTCCTATAAAAATGTAATTGATCGTGACTTAATTTGATTAAGAAAATAGAATATAATACTGTAAAATCACAAATTAATTAAGAATCGTTTGAATAGTGAGATGAAATAAAATAGTTTAAGATAAAAATTAAAAATAAAATAAAATATTATTAGAATATTATTTATTATTATTATTTTAATATTTAAAAAAATTAAATTATTTATTATATTTTATGTAAGAATTTAAAAAAATTATAATAATGAGATGAGATGAAACAGTTCCTACATCATCAAATCTGTTATTATAAAAAAAAAAAAAAAAAAA
>QEOT01009312.1:9513-31117 GCA_003123785.1 Pterocarya stenoptera | reverse complement strand
AAAAAAAAAAAAAAAAAAAAAAAAAAAAAAAACGTGACACAAACACTTTTGTCAATGCCTAAAATCCGTACGACTCGGGAAAACTTAAATATTTCAAATTAGAATATCACTAACGATTAAACCCATGCCACTATGCCAGCTTCTAATTCAACGGCAAATAAACTATACGGCCATCATGTGCCGCAGAGCAATGGATCGTGCCGTTCGATCAAAGTGCGTGCTTATTCGTGTGTGTGCACGTGTTAAACACAATTTAATGGATTATTAATAAGAAAAATGAATACTTGATCCTACGAATTTGCTCCTTAAAATTTATGGTTCGGATATATTATTTTATTTTCTATATTTTTTCTTAACGAGTTAAGAAAATAATTATTAGTGAAATGTTTTATTTTTTTATTTTTAAAAAATATTTAAAGATATTTATAAAATGTTTTAAAAAAATATGAATTTGAGAGGAGGGCTAAGCATCCTATTAATAATTATTCTCTTGCATGCATGCAATTTTAGAAATTAGTTCCACCATGATCTCCCGGACTTTCCTTTCCCTTTTAGTTGAGTAAAAATAAAAACATCCCCATAAATTAACATGAGAAATGATATTTATAGTTGTAAAGTGCGCAAGCGTTGTGCAATCTTTTTAAAAAAAATTGAATAAATACGGAATTAACATAAAAAAAAAACTAATTTTTTTAATAGTGACCCACTATTTTTCAAAACAATTGTACGGCACTTATATACTATACGACTGTATGAACATTACTCAATTAACATTACCTCTCTTTGTAAGAAAAAGATAAATGGACCAATAAATCAACTAAAAAGATCAAAACCTAAACTGCCCCCACCCACCAAGTCAGGACCTAGCTAGCTAGATTTTGATCCATTGTCAAATTGGATTCTTAATATATTTTCAATCGTTCCACGTCAAGCTAGCCAATCTTTTGTTAACATATGGCAAATATAATAAACAAATATAATGTTAAAAACCAAAACTATAAAACCTAAAAAAATAAAATTTTTAAAAAAAATAGTAAGGGTTGGTTTGGGGCACAAGAATTCTCATCTCATTTCAACTCATCATTACACCTTTTTCAAATTCCCATATAAAATATAATAAACAATTCAACTTTTTCAAATTCTAAAACTAAAAAATAATATTTTAAACTCTAAAAAAAAACACAAAATTCTCATCTCGCCCCCCAAACCTACCCTAAGGGTCGGAGACCATAACGAGTAGGGTGGAGGCAGTCGGTCCCCAACCAACTGTGGGGCGGGGAGCCATCCGAAGTTGGCTTTTTATTTTTATTTTATTTTTTTTAATTTTACTAATTTTTTCTGAGTTTTTATTTTTGTAATTATTACTTTTTTAGTTTTTTTAATTTCTTATATTTTGGATACGTGATATATAGCAAATTATTCGTTTGCTGAGCAAAGATTGGTTTGGCATCTACATGAGTTAAACGGACACTCTAAAAATATAAAAATATAAAAAATTGTGACGAATGATTATTTATTCTGAAAATATAATTATTTGACAAGAAATTATTATTTTATAAAACATAACTAACAATAATGAAACAGTTTTCTTATAATAAACTATGATAACCTAAGTTTTGATTTGTCATCAAAAAACAAAAAAGTACAGTGCTTGATATTGTATTTGCAATACATATATCTATGCAGTATGTACTTTCTCGAGAGATAGAGATTCCATTAATTGAACGTAAATTAGACATTAAATATCGAGTAATACTATATATAGTTGTGGAGTATACAAGTATTTTATAATTTCTTTTAATAAAAATGAGATCAATTATTAAAAAAACATATATAAATTTTTTATTTTATATTTTTTTTTTAAAAAAATTATGCCTTGCGTGGACCAAACATCATTTATCTTGAATATTATAAATGGGGTTGTTAAAAAAGTGACATAATATTTGTCAACATAAATTGTTAATGTTAAGTACTATATAGGCCTTTCCAAATCAGTACGTTGTACTGCATTATATACGGATTTCACTTTAAATCCCATAAATATTCCCATTAGCATCCATCAGCAAGCTGCTCTCTCTCTCTCTCTCTCTCTCAATGTTTTTTTTCTCTTTTTTTTTTTCTGAAAAGTCTCTCTCTCTCTGTCAAGTTGATATTAAATATTCCATTATAAATCAAATTATGTTACGTCATGTTAATTTTGTCCCGCATCACCAACTCTAAAAAATATATGATGCTTTTCTAAATATTAAAATCATGGTCTGAAAAGAAAGGGCATATAATGCGCATATTAAAGTCGGACAGGGATATAAAGATACGAAAGAAGACTTTATTCTCAAACAGACCCAAGTTTTATCACAAGTTGTTAATAAAGAAACAATTTGTGGTCTTTAGAAACAACTCAGAGAGTTTCAAATTTTTAGGATGGTGACGATAGTAAGATTATTGATCAAATTCTTATAGAAAAACTTTTCTTATCAGTTACTATTTACAACTTCACACTCCACACTTTATGAAAAAAAAAAAAAATTAGAAGGATGAGGTGTGAAAGTGAATATTAGTTAATGTATAGAATTACTCGTTCATATAATTCGATCGGATGAAGATGTAACTGTATCTGTTGGACATGTATCATATTTGAATAAAAATCTTATTTCTTAAAACATATCCGTTTGGATACATAAACGGTTTCATCTCATCTTATTTCATTATTACAATTTTTTTAAATTTTCACACAAAATATAATAAAAAATTCAACTTTTTTAAATATCAAAAAATAATAACAATATTAAAAAATAATATTCTAATAATTTTTTATTCAACTTTTAACTTTTATCTAAAATTATTTCATTTCATCACATTATTCGCATAAAAAGACTCTAATTGTGAACGGTATTTTGCTAAAAGTGAAGTTGCTAGAGTTGGTTGAGTTTCCCGAAGAGTTTCCAATATCTTGCATCGTAAATGTTGACAAAATTCTAAGCCGCCGGTAATTTTCTATTGATATATATGACTCCTTGATTTTAAGAGGCATAGGACTTCCTTTTTTTTTTTTTTTTTTTTTTTTTTTTTTTTTTTNAGGAAAAATTTAAACTACAAGTCAAACTACGGATCTGCTCTGAAGCACTCCCTCATATAAATTTCTTTGTGACGAACTTTGTCTTAACTTCTATAAACTCTCTCTTAACAGAGAAAGCGCTATGTAAAAACAGAACTAACTGACCCCTCTTCCAAAGAAGAGAAGCACTGGCCCCCTCCGTCCTTTAGAGGATAAGTACAAGACTCTGCTGCTATAGACACTAGGCCCAATAGCCTATTTCTATTTTATTAATAACTAAAAAACAAAAACTGCCAAACATACATGTTTAAAGAACATAACCATATTAAAAAACTACAATGGGCTTAGGGTTTCATCACTTCCTTAACCCGCCGCACCCCATCCTTTCACTTTCTTTTATTTTTTTTCTTTTTCTTTCTTCTTCTTCTCCTTCCTACGATCTCTGCATTGCCGCCGCGCACCCTCTCTCCCTAACCAGTCATCTACGTTGCAATCTCCGCCCAACACAAGTATCGGCGTGAGCCCCGGCAGCACGCCCCACCACAAGCAGCAGCTTCACGAGCCCAAGCAACACAAGCACCCAGCTCTCGCACGGACACCGGCCTCCAATGCGCAGGCAACTCCTATGCACGAGCACCGACCGCGCGACCACCAGCCGTAGCTTCGCCTGTCCCTCTCGACCAAACTCCTGCCCCAGATAGCAACCAATCCTGGTGGCTCAGCACCTCACTCGGGGCAAAAGGAATAAAAAGAAAAGAAAACAAGGATTTCCGAAAATGAAGAAGATGAATAAATATCTCTGAGTGAAGAAGAGGAATACATGGGAACAAAGGCTAGATCTGAAAAAACACAAAAAAAAAACCCCCAGAAAGCACACGGAAAGGCTAGGTCTCTGAGTGCTTACCTTTATCAGAACTAAACAAACACAAAAAAAAAAAACAAAAACAGACTGAAAAAAACTACGGATTGGATGTGAGGGGGGAGGAGCTAGAGCTCCCACCCCCACAAAAAAGATTCGGGTTGGAAGAGGCTTTTTTAGAGAGAAGATAGAGTTTCTCTCTCAAGGAGAAGCTCAGATTTATCCAGAGACTGGCGTAGGACTTTCTTGGTTGGCTAGGAGAGGCTTCCTTACCAAAAGGTTTTCTTCCTTTGTGAATGTATTGGTTGCCACAACAAAGCCATGGTTTTGTACGTACGTTGGTAAATGAGACCATTTGATAAATTCTATAATTTTTTTTTTTTCTAACATCACTTAAATATTACATATTTGTAGATTTTAAATTTTTAATTATTTCATGTAATTATTACCTAATCATTATAAATTTTATAAATTTCAAAACAAAACATAAAAAATTAATATAACTTTTTTAAACTTCAGTAAAAAATAATATTAAATAATTATTCTCCTATTTCTTAAAATAATATTAAATCATTTTTCTCTCATTTTCAAAAATTCAATAAAAGATTTTAGTTCAAATCATTTAAAAAAAAGTAGTGATATACCCTCTACCTCTCATAATAGTTTTTGTTCTTTCTCCTTCAACATTCCTTCCCTGCCTTTAGACCATTGGCAATGGGTTATGCAAATGCAAAGTCATAATTTACATGATTTTATTTTGTCTATTGCACTCGAAACCTATTCTCACATTGGATATTAGTCAAAATAATAATATTTTTTTCTAAATTATTTTTACTATTGACAAGAAATATTAACGTTCTACAATAGAATTCTAGTTGTTCTTTGAAAAATTTTATTAGTGATGATTTTAACAAGATGATTTTATTCGTGATAATAAAAACACTAACAGTTACCCTTTTTTAACAAGATGATTTTATTAGTGATCAAAGGTGGATTATTGAAGTACAAGAGACTTAGAGCATACATCAGAATGCATTAGAACGTTCCTAAGAATGCATCAGAATGTTCCTCAGAGTATACATCAATATACATTGAGGAAGAGAGAGAGTTCACAACCAAGAAAATAGTTTTTATTCAATTTGATCTAGCTACCGTGACTACCAAATATGACCAACAATACTAATTTACTGTAACTATAAGTCATCTTTTTTTACATTTGTATAATCCAATACAACATATTCTTGGACTATATTGGCCAAACTCTTCATTTTATTTGCATTTACAAAATCCATTGCCAATACTCTTAGCCCCTACCATTAATTCACCTATACTCACCTTTTTTGGCCGTAAGCCATTCTTTTATCATGGGTGTCTAGATCTAATATTATTGCATGCGCCTCATCGAGCTACACCTTCACTACCATTAATTAGACTGATCTCCTCCTTTGATGTTCCAAAATTATCCACCCTTTGTCCATTCTCTCTTGTCGGCGTGTGAGGCTCATGCATCACCGTCCTAGCTAAATGTGGTCTAGTCGGTCTTTCCTCCATAATTATTCCTCTCCACTCATTTCTTATAGGGAAATAATATTTGTAAATATAAAGTCTACGAACCTTTTTTTTGTAAATATAGGATTCACATAAAAAATTAATATTCTAATAGTAAATCCTACTTTTTTTTTAAAGAAATGTGCAGCTCTTGCACAATCCATAATTATATCTAACATTACTCTTTACTATTTTGATATTTTTTCCATCTTTCTATGGACTTTTAGCATTTATTTATCAAGGACTTTAGATTTTGGATGGACAACGACCAAGAACCATCTACCATCCACATGCCATGCCAAAGAACTACTCTGGCATGCTTGGCCAAAATAGAGTTAAGTCTCTTGGGCTGGTATTGCTGGCCTGAAGAGGTGGTCATGGAGGAAGAGTTGTCTAAGTAATGCAAGAGACTATGTCTCACTGAGAAGGAAAAGGAGGGGTGGTTCTACCGTCACCCTCATCAGCAAAAACTGTGAAACAGAAACATTTTTGTTTGTTGGTAATGATTGTGGTAAATAAAACAGTTAATAAGGAAACTTTCAAGAGCACCATGACTAAAGTTTGGAGGTGTGAGAGCTGGCTACAATTCTCAGAAGTTGGAGTTAATAAGTTTCTCATTAAGTTTCATAGAGAAAATGATATGGTACGAGTGATCAATGGTAGGTTGTGGTCCTTTGACAGATGGTTCCTATGCCTTTAGGTTTTCGATGGGCACCATGTCCATTAATGAAGTGCTTTTTAACAAAGAGGAATTCTGGGTCTAAGTTTATAACCTACCCTTTAATTGTATGAACCAAGAGTTTGGTCACCAGCTTGGAGGTAATGTGGGAATGGTGATTAAAGTCCATGTAGATGATAGAGGGATTTACTAGAGAAAGTTCCTTAGAATAAGGGTTGACGTCGACATTACTAGAGCTCTCTTAAGAGGCATGTTTATCATAGTGGATGGGAAGAAGTCATGGGTGCAACATAAATATGAGAGGTTGCCATCTTTATTTTTTAAATGTAAAGTCATCAAACACTCCCAAAACCCATGTCCTAATGGCTCGAGTGGGGTGGTTAGCTTCAATACGGGGTTTGGTTAAGAGCTTCTACAGTAAGGGAAAGTGAGTGACAGTATAAATGATATGGTGAAGGGAATACTCAGTCTGTTCAACCTGAGTTTCAGCCATGGAGGGAGGGAGGGGAGGATAAAGATGAAGCTATAAACGACAAAGCAGAAATTAAGGAATGGTGTTAGATGACTGCTAAGGGAACTACTGATCTCGAAGCTAAAGTAGCTAGCATGAACAAGATGCAGGATCTCAGGGATTTGACAGAGTCAAAGCCAAAGCTAGAAAAGGAAAGTGTGGTAAAACTGAATAAGAAAGTTAATGTACTTTATGATCCAGTTGAGAAGGCGTGTGATATGCTTGGAGTGATGGAATTAAGTCTAAGTAATGGAGACATAGATTCTAAACAAATAATACATAACCCTAGCAATGGTCATACACCACCAAAGGGAACTAAGACCTCAACTGATCTGGTGGACCAGATTCATTCACTTGATTAGTTCATTTCCAACCAAGTTAGAGTACTTGAACAGTCCAAAAAAACTGCCAGGTGGAAGAGGAGAGCTAAGGACATATACTTTCCGAGTTTCTCCTTGGGACTGGGGGGCAGCACAGGGTTACCAACCAATAACAAGAGAGTGATAAGTCGAACCTTTGCTAATGATGACCAAATCACTAACAGGAAAATCAGAACTGAAGGAAATGGCAAAAATGTTTCCTGTAATTCAGAAATGGAGGAGGCTGTTGAACAGCCTTACCAAGCCCAATGAGTTGCCTTAGCTGAAACTGTCGAAGGTTTGGAACCCCAAGACAGTTCATGATATGAATCAAATGGTGCAAAACAAGCTCTCATCCTTTGTTTTTCTGATGGAAACAATGTGTAAGAGAACAAAAATTTAAGCCATAAAAAAAATTTGAATTTTGACAATAGTTTTGTTATTGACTGTAAATGTATGAGTGGAGGGTTAGCTTTCCTCTGAAAAGAGGATATTGAGGCAGAAGTGCACTCTTATACCCAACACCACATTTCTCTTTTGGTGAAGGGGGTTGAAAAGGGAATGGAGTGGCTGCTAAATGGGTTTTATGGTAGCCCCATTACCATCAAGAGGACGGAAAGCTAGCAACTTCTCCAAGCTATCAAACCTTGAGTCCTAGAGGGTGGATGTGTGTAGGGGACTTTAATGAGGTACTCAGTTTTTGTGAGAAATGGGATGGGCTTTGAGATCACATAATCGGATTGAGGCTTTTAGAGCTGCTATTGATGCTCATGAACTTTCTGACATGGGATCCATTAGTAATAAATTCACCTGGACTAATGTGAGATATAGGGGGCATTTACTAAAGAAATGATTGACAGGGTCCTATGCAATGCCTCTTGGGCTGAGACCTTCTCTAATTCAAGGGTGTATACAATTCAAGGGTGTATACCTTCCCTGCCTTGAGTTCAGACCACTGCCATCTGCTTGTCACCATGGAGGTGAGCCAGCCTTACATGCACAGGAAGGATAAGCCCTTTAGATTCGAGGCAAGCTGGTCTTTAATAGAGGAATATTATAAGTTAGTGGAAGAAGCCTGGCATAAACCTAGAGTGGGAGAACAAATTGAATTTTATTAATGAGGGACTTAATTTGTGCAAGTAGAAACTAATGCAGTGGAGTAAAGGAGCCTCGGGCAATTATAAAAGAGAGATGACTGATCAATTAGCCTTTATATCTAAACTTTAAAAAGACAACAGAGGTCACCTCAATGAGCCAATTAAGCAAGCTCAGAAGGCAATAAATAGATTGCTAGATGAAGAAAACCTCATATAGCAACAAAGAGCTAAGCATAGGTGGTTGAGGAAGGGTGACAGAAACACAAAAATTTTCCACCAATGTGCCTCTTAAAGAAGAAAGAATAATATGATCAAGAAGCTGATGGATAAATATGGGCAAGAAGTGCAGTCTAAAGAGGGCATTAGTTCCCTTTTCCAAGATTAATATAAAGAACTTTTCACCACCTCAACACTAGAAAACATCTCTGAGTGCCTATAGTCAATGGAGCCTCGTGTAACAGATGCACAAAATGCCATGCTTATAAGACCATACACCCAACAGGAGGTAAAAGAGGCTCTCTTCCAAATGGATGGCCTCAGTCCCCCTGGCCTTGATGGTTTCCCTACATCATTTTATCAAAAACATTGACCTCTCTTTGGAGTACAGGTTTGTGAAGCTATTTTATATGTATTGAATTCTAATGACAGCCTCACTGAAGTCAATAGCACTTTTATCACCTTAAATCTCAAGAAAAAGAACCCCTCTAAAGTGGCTGATTTCAAACTCATTTTTCTATGTAATGTGATGTATAAACTCATCTCTAAAGTAGTGGCAAACGGGTTAAAACTTAATCTGCCTCTTATCATTTCTATCTCTCAATTTGCCTTTGTTCCTAACAGACTTATCTCTGATAATGTAATAGTTGCTTTCAAGGCCTTGCATACTATGAAGTGTAAAATGACATGTAAGGAGGGCTACATGGCTTTGAAGCTGGATATGAACAAGGTCTAATGATAGGATGGAGTGGAGTTTTTTAAGACTTATGATGCACATGATGGGTTTTTGCAGTCAATGGACATATTTGGTGATGAGGTGCATTGAGACAGTCTCCTATGCTATCCTAGTAAATGGTTAAGAACCCTTCCACCCAACTAAAGGTATAAGACAAGGTGACCCTCTCTCACCTTACCTATTCATCTTGTGTGCTGAGGCCTTTAATAATCTAATCAGTAATTCTGAAGGGAATTGATTTATTTATGGGGTCCCTATTACGAAAGACCAGCTTAGAATCTCCCACCTCTTCTTTGCTAATAATAGCCTTCTTTTTTGTGAGGCCAATGCCATTGAATGGAGCAAGTTATTTGGTTGTATATGAAACAGCCTTTGGTCAAAGGCTTAATCTTGAGAAAACCTCCATCATTTTCAACAAGAACACAACAAAGGTGGCCCAGCAATACATCATATCCATTGCTGGGGTAAGGAATGCCATGTCTTATGAGAAATACTTGGGTTTGCCCTCTGTGATTGATAGAAATAAAGGCAAATCATTCAAATGAGTCTTAGATAACATTAGATCGATAATCAGTAACCATAGAGCTAAAATGTTGTCTCAAGCAAGAAATGAGATTTTTATAAAAGTTGTGATCCAGGCTCTCCCTATTTATATAATGAGTGTCTTTAAACTGCTTAACTCTCTTCTCAAAGATATTAATAGTGTTATCCATAAATTTTGGTGGCGGCAGCAAGGCAGTGAACACAGGATCCATTAGATCTCTTGAAAAATGATGGGTAATGCTAAATTTGAATGAGGGATGGGCTTTAGGGACCTTGAGGCTTCCAACAAAGCACTCCAACTGATCCAACATACTGACTCTCTTGCAGCTCAGGTGATGAAGGCTAAGTATTATCCAAGGTTCACTTTCAAAAGGCAAAGCTGGGCTCGAAACCATCCTATATATGAAGAAGCTTTCTAGCAGTTAGGCCCCTTGTGGAGGCAGGATCCTACTGGAAGATTGGGAATGGTAATAATGTTCAGATTTGGAAGGACAAAGGGTTTGCATATCCTAATCCTAGAAGATTAAAAGCACTGTCAGATTGCTGGAGAATAATGTCATAGTCTCAACCCTTATTGACCGTACCTCCAAACAGTGGAACACAACCCTTGTGTAGGAGGTTTTTTTATCCATAAGACCATCTTGAAAACTCCCATAAGTCGCCTTAACATCAGGGATAGGCTTATTTGGCAAGGCTCAAAGGATGAGAATTTTTTAGTCAGAAGTGCGTATCACAAGGAACTAGAGAGGAGCCTATCTAAACCAGATCAAGCATTAAGTAGTACCTCTTTCAAAGAAGTCTGGCAACAGTTATGGCAGATTAAAGTGCGGCTTGGGGATAAAGTTTTCTTATGGAGATCTTGCCTTGAGGCTCTCCCTACTCAATCTAACCTATTCAAGAATAGAGTTGTGGAACACCCTCTATGTCCAATCTGCTGCATGGAGGAGGAAGACACAGTTCATTCTGTATGGAGATGTGAGTCTGCTAGGGATGTGTGGAGTCAGCGCTCTAAAAGCTTACATAAATGCTACCTCCCACATATGTCTATGCTACAGCTACTTGAAGCCTTATTAAGGTCCATGGATAGCCATATCATTCAAGAGTTTGCTATTGTGGCCAAAAAGATATGGTGCAGAAGGAACAACTTCATTTTCAAGGGAGAGTTTGCTCATCCGAATTTTCTTGTGAAGGAGGCTAGAGTCATCCTTGACTTGCTTAATGAGGAGGACACTAGTCAGGTTCTCAAAGCCAGTAAGGTTTGTACATCTATAGAGGTTTGGCAAGCCCCTCCCTCAAGTTGGTTCAAAATGAATTGGAACTGTGCATTTTGACCAACTTGTGGCCGGCCTCCATGCGGCGCCAAGCTCTAATCCAGTTCATATGCCTCTTCTTCTTTTTTAACACGTTTCTAGAGGCTGTACTTTTCTCCCTTTGAAAGCATGAGACGAGATCAGGTCATGATGTCCAAGCTACCGAGCCATGGGGCGGCCTAATTTAAATTGAGGTCTAAGGCAAAAGTTGTACGTAGAAGATTTTTTTGTTTTTTTGTTTTAATTCTGATATAATAGTATAATAAAATATAATACTACAAATTTTTACTTTATCTTCATAATTACACACTAACTATATATTGTAATTGCTTCCGTTCATAATTATCTTCAGTTAGTTTTTTAAACTTATAAGATTAATAAATAATAGTTTTTCTAGCTAATTTCTTTATATTTTAGAGAATTCCTTTTTTGGAGCCTTTTAATATTATTTCTTAAATAATTTTAATATGACTATAATATTTTTTTAATGCAATCCATAGTTGGACTAGCAAGAGCTAGCAGGAGCGCTCTAGCTATATAAACATTGTCGAAACGGATGCCGCAGAAAGTTCTACGACCATGGAGTAATGCTACATACAGTCATGGAGTGCGCAAGTACTGTACAGTCGTTTTGAAAAAAAGCATGGTCTACTATTAAAAAATTAGTTTCTTTTCATGTGGATCTCGCATTTATTTACTTTTTTCAAAATAATTACACGGTAATTATACACTCATGACCGTAACTATCATTTCTCCCTTGCAATAGACTATACTAATAGGTATAATACTGGCCTGAAAAAAAATTTTGTTGGGCCTTCTGAATGCCCCATTCTTACTTATCCCCAAGTTAATTTGGTAACTTGTTGACTTTGGGAACGACCCAGTCCATATGGCTCAACAACGAGCCAGGCCCATGCATGCTTTCACATAAGAGACATAAGATTTTGAAGTTCAAGATAATTTCAAAGTCCAATGCCCCTTCTGAGCCCAACATATTTTCGACATATTGATCATCAGACTACAGTACTTTGAATGGCTTTGAAGTCTTGTTCTACTACAATAAAGGCCTAACATTACGGACCAATAATTCTTATTAGGCAAATTAAGCCTGGATTCGAAGGTTCGAGCTGGCCGGAGTTGCCATCTTAGCATCCAGCTTTGTGTGATTGATGATTCTCTCTTTGAATTCTTCTTAATATCCCACAGCTTTATGACAGAAATTGTGGATTCATCAATCATATTGAGGGGAATTCAAGGCTAGCTTTGGTTCATGTATTGAAAAAATGAAGATCAATCGAGTACTCCAAACGCTTCCTAGCTTGCTAGTTCCTAAGAATGTTTGAAATCTATTGCTTTTCACAAACTGATCGATCTGATCAAACCCAAGTCCGATGATCATCTCGGTTAGCCGGCCGCGTACGCATGATTCTGATCTAGCATATCAACATATATGCCTATGGCCTTCAATAATTGATACATGTACAGTTTACTTTTTGTTTTTAGGGACATTTGTTTTGTAACAGGACATATAACAAATTCGTGTCCCTCATTTAACAGGTCTAGTTATAACTGAAATTTAATCCAAACCGTGTACTAGGTGCTCATAAAAGTTTTGTTTCAAAGCTATATAATCGGACATCATCATCATGTAGATGATCGCCTAATTCTCTAAAGAAGTCCTTTTCATAATGGAGGTAGTTTGTGTGTCCAGAAGAAGTTGTCATTTAATGTGTTATTAAATATTGGGGACTACTAGCTAGGAGCCTTGGCAAGAAAATGAATTAATTAATAAACTAGCCCATGCACACGACATAAAAGATCTGATGCTATATCCAGACACGACACGCTTCTGTATATATATATATATATATATATTGATCTTCTGTCTTGCAGCTTGCTTCTATTATTTAATCGATATGAAAAAGACTTATCATGGCCGGAGAGGTGGTTGGCTTCTTAGTTATCAGCTTAGAAATCATGGTCATTGAGTTGGTTTGAGATATGAAGAAAAGCATTGAAAATAGATTGGACACATAATACCATTAATCTTTCTTTTTCACAGCCCCAATAATTAGATCTGTATGCTTATCACAATGATCAAGGAAAAGGCTGAAGAAAATGGAATATTTCTTTTCGGTGCATATTTTTCTAACCAGAAAATGAAACTTTGGGTTAGCTAGGGTGGCAATTGAGTACTGGCACACACCAAGAACTTAAAGTCATGTCCATACAGCAAATCTGATAGGATATAAATCTCTGTACGTACGTTAATTTGGAGGACAAACATACAACAAATTAAGATTGTTTGTTTCATGTCATGATCAAGTGCATGAGTAAAAGTTGAAAAGATCCATATCATTTTGTTCTCCCAAGTGGTCCACATGAGTACCGAAGGATTCGGGAAATAGACCAATGGAGAGTCATCATCAATGCCTAGCTCCACCATAATGTTTCTTGTCGTTGTTAGAAAATGAGGGGTGGATTTGGACCATTTCGTCGTACATCCTCCAATTGTCTTTATTCTAAACGTTACAAACAACTTGCATGCAGATTATAAACGCTTTGATCCGATCAGTAGTAGGGCATGCATCATGAGTTTTCAAAGTTGCAACTTTGAATAATTGGATTCATTGGACCGATCCATCGAGGGGTAAAAATTCATTACAAGAAAACTGTTTATTTGTAATTTAATTATTTTCTATAAAAATGACTATTTCTTATTAAAAAGAATATATTTTTGTCGCAAATGGTCATTATCGTCATAAATAATATGTTATAAATATTTATTTTTCTTTTAACTAAAGAGTTTTCGGACTGTAGCATGCATGCATATATGCACCAAACACAACTTTGGAATTAATGGAGGCTGTAGCGCTTAATTAAAATGACTAAATATGCATGTGACGATTAAATTTGTTTGATGTTTGTTAATGGAGTTTTAAAAAACTAAAACACGTTACTAATTTATCGAACGAAGCACTCCTATGCATAAATAAAATAAAATAAAACAATTATAAAGATTTAAAAAGTCGATCGGGACTTGAAATCTGTCGCATATATAGGGTCATATTATTTATTTATAAAGATTTCGATTTTTCTCAAGAAAAAATTGGTCATCGGGAGATATCAATTAATTTAATAAAGAAAGGGTACTACGTTCTTGTAAATTGTGATCCAAAATACAAAGACATTAATACATGCACCTTGATTTTCAACAACGAGTACGCGTGCCAGATCATCAATGGATAAGTTAAAGAAAAGATCAGTCCCCAATTATATGTCGTATTGATGATCACCTACTATTTTGTTTCTTTCATCTATCCGCATCCTTATTTAATAATTGATTTAACTTCAATTTAATTTCCTATCTTCCTTCAAGTTGCATAACGTACGTACGTGTGGCACACTGATAGAAACTAGACAACAGGTGGCCAGGTACCATAACTATAAGACAAATATGTATAAATATATATATAAATTATATTATATTTTTAAATCGATAAAAATAAGTAAATTATGTGTCAAAATTTTGACACATATATATATAATATATATATAACATGCTTATGCCAGAGGAAATTCCTTTTTTTTTTTTTTGGTTGTAATATAAAAAATATATTATCCTTGTTTAGGGTGATTAGTCATAACTCATTGGATTATAATTAATACGAGCAAACGCATTTTCCTACGTACGTACTCATCATGTGTAAGGTTGGTTTTAGAAATATATATATTTATATATTTATATATTTTATGGGAATTAGATAGCCGTACGTCAGAACCTAAAATATTGGAAAGTAAACGAATAAAAACCAGTAGTACACATGACTTTCAATATTCTCATGAGTGCATAATTTTGTGCCGGCCTTCCATGTGACAGCCATAGCAAACAAAATCCTAATTTATAATCTCGATCGGATCTATTTGGTCATGAATTAATAAATTTATACGCAAATTAATGGTGGGGGCTACCTACCTAGCTTATAATGTTAATGGAGCCAAGACTTTCCCACAATTATACATATATATATATGATAATATGTCATATATTTTATATAGAAATGCATCATGAGCAATCCCAAGATCATACTTAATTAATTTATACAAATTAATGTGGTAGTACTAGTGAATGCTTGGTCAAGTCGAACTCAGAATATATAGTTAACTCGATCGAGTGTCCATCATGTGTAAGATATATATTATGTTTATAATATAAAAATCATAGAGATTTGCCTTTGTTGATAAGTAATTAAAGTGACCACAATTAATTGACAATTTTTTATAATCATGATCTTTAGATGTCATCACAACTATTGATCATTACCCGGAGGAAGGGCCGGGCATCTTTTAATAATATAATATGCAATTAATTAATGTTATTTCAAGGCCGTATGCTAAGTATAATGTTATTTGAATGGTCAATTTTCCTCTATATTTCTGGGCCCAATAATTAAATATCATACCGCGTGCATGCTCAGGCGTAAGACTCACGATCAGTGATGCATCATGCGTGCACCTGTGTATCAATACCATGTCTGTAGCGAAATGATAAAAAAAAAAAATTAATTAATTGAGAGCCAAAATCATGCTTTAAGAAAAGATAAAGCTTTGTTTAATATTAATTAATGCACATTCTTGCCCCCAAATACAAGGATATTAATTAATTTTAAAGTAGTCTCTTTGCTGGTCACAATAGGGACACAAAAGTACTTGATCTCGATTTAATTAAGGGACCTAGCTACTTGCCTATAAAACTTTGATTTATTAATCATGATAGGTTGCTGCCTGTAACGCCATCGTATCATCATTTAAATATAACCTACCAAGCTTTCAAAAGTTTATTATTATTATTATTTTATCCAGTCGAAGTATCTCAATTGTCGAGGCTGGCAAGTTGATATCAACAAGAAGCAAGCATGAAGGCCAGATGCCCGGATGCCAGATGGACCGATGGTACTTTTCCTTTATTTATTTATTTTAATTTTTTTTTTTCCTGTTTACACAGAGGATGCCACTAGAATATATAAATTGCACAAAAGCTCTCTGATATGTAGTCACATGGGACTTGGTCAGTAGTGAAGCTTGGGGGTCGCAGCAACCAACATACAAAAACCGACAATAAATGAGAAAAAAATATATAGAATTAAATAGAATGAAGAAATGGGTTTTGGAAATGACGCCATTCTCAATTCAATAATAAAGGAAGTCTCCTAGAAATGAACCCAAAACAGAAACCTCTTTTATTAACAGGTTTCCCACGTATTAAATTATGCAGAAATGCTGCATGCCAAGGCTGCCATCTTTGTATGCGTATGGCGTGAATACAGAAAGGCTGATAATTAAGACAAAATGGCAAAATATTCCAGTCGCTGTGCTTATCTCTACTTGTCGCCCATTTTGTTCGATGTTTTTCCCGATAGATCAAATAAGATTAAAAAAATAAAAAACACTCTTAGAATATCCAACTTATTTGGACAGACAACATCGATACTTTCGAGAAAATGATGTTGATCAGGAAGGTAGTGCTTAACATCATTACCTTTGCTAGTGTAAACATATCTTATCTCCAATTTAATTGCATGAGCGGTGTTACTCTATTGTCTGTATGTGTTCGCTCATAAATTAGAAGTGTTATATTTGTCAAAATATCTTATAAAAATAAATTTATAAATTAATATTTATTTATATGATATATTAAATTTATATATAATAAAAATAATTTTATAATTTAGTGTGTCGTATTAAATCATGTTAATTTATATATATATTTTAGATAATTATTCCTTACAATAAATTAGCAAGGAACGTTTCGAAGTTTGATGAGGGATGCTTTGGTATAAACAAAGGCATGGAGGAATTAAAGGGCCTATGGAATTTAATTAACCTTAATTACCAATTAATATTTCCAGCTCCTTGATCAATAAATGCACAAAACCATGTGATCATGTGGTTGTCGGTTTCTATTCTTTATTTTGTTCTTTGTATTTGTAAAACGAATCTCCAAAAAACAAAAAAACAAAAAAGGAAAAAAAAGACAAGATTTATAATGTTCTCTCTCTTTTTATAACGTTTATTTTCAATCTTTGTCTTTGCATAACCAACTTGGGAGATTTTCTGCACAGAAAGGACTCATATCACCAGATTCACCACCATTTTTTCTTCTTTTTGGGGGTACTTGATTGATAACTACTCGTCTTTGTTCTCGAAAATATCAATGGATTCCAGAAAGCACCGAAAGATACCTCCCCATCTCTCTCTCTCTCTCTCTCTCTCTCTCTCTCTCTCTCTCCAGCATTAAAAAAAACGACATTTTCCGGCTGTAAAAAAAAGCACAATCATAATTAATGTTTTGGTCTATACGGAAGGGGGCTGGAAAAGATCACAGAGAGCCGAGATGGACCCGAAAATGCGATGCCAAACTTTATTTTATTTATATATTTAGTTATTTTTCACGTATACCCACGCACAGTTTGTCTAATATCCAAAAGACAATTTCATGGACAACCCAGGAACCATCCCCCACAACCTAAATCTAGCAGAAATTTATGATATAATGGCCTCTGTCCTTAAGGGTCCCACCCCCCAAAAATAGGACCCCTCTCAGTACCATATGCCATTAACTCGCCCTTTATTTGTCGGCATTGCCGCATCCAGCATCACCCTCTCTTTGCAACTCTGGCAAGTAGAGCAGTACGCACCACCAAGTCCAGACCTGACACACCCACTAACGTACGCCTTCTGCTGCATATTTTGTGGGGGTCCTTTCTCTCCTTCTCTTAGGTTTTAACCCTACATTTGAGTGACAGATCCAGTAAAACTAAAAAGCCAAGGTTGTGTGGACTAACCCTGCCATCTGTGCATGGCGTAATGCATACTAGCATAGACTACGTGTCGGTGCACGATCTGTATTTATCTCTAACATGATCCATAAATTAATTATTATCCGAATAAATTGGTTTAATACTGTTAATCCATTCGTTGAAAATTAAATATATGATTTTTTTAGGCAAGATTTTATGACCCAAAAAAATTTATTATCAAGAGAGATACGATTCGATGTAAACTATATAGGTTAAAAAATCTCCATAAACCAAAAAAAAATGTCATTTTTTTTATCACCTCCCACAACCAATTCCTGAAATAACTTTCGAAATTAGTAAAAATAAAAAAATAAATCTATGAAAAGCATGGATTGTAAGATGTTTACAACGTGAAACAATTGATAATCGGGAGAGGTGAATGGGGAAAGTTTGGTGAAAGATAGAAGGTTTAGATAATTTAGGTCTTACTTAGATGTTGAAGTAAATTGAGATGAGTTGAATTTTTTATAAATAATAATATATTGAAATGATAGATTAAATTTTGTGATATCTTCTTAAAATGAGTCTAGATGTATTTAAATATTAAAATAAATTTAAATATATTTATAAGAAATCAAAAAATGTAATAGATTTTATATATAAAGAGATGTTGAGTTGAAAAATATTATATATATTTATTAATTTGAGAGTTTGATATTTAGATATTAATTACATCTTAAAATTAAATTAATTACAAATCGCCTTAATCTAAGTGAGAAGTACAAACCATAATCATTCTTTAACTTTCTGATGATAGATGTGACCATTTGAAATGCAATGATTAATTATCCTTTAACTTAGAACGATTATTTCTAACATTAAAGGGTGAAAAAAAAGGTGGAAGAGAGATACGTCCAATAGGGCTATAGATTTTGCTATCACATCGTGGTGGGTCACTAGTAAGACACTAAAGATAAAAGCTTTTTTTACACTAGTCATTGAAACTTTCTTTACTTTGAAGACTTGACACGTTATTTTTGCCTTTCTTATGTTAGGTAACGGGCATTTTTTGGGATAGCGGTCGAAAATGGGTTATGATTGATCCAATTTATTTATTAGGATTGCTGAGAGCATGATGTATATATCTCAGATCAAGATCTTTTAAAGTGGGAATGCCATTTGGAGAGAAATTTATGACACAGTTGAAAAAAGGCACTTAAAGAAATACACGTGACGTATAAATTTACTTGTAAATTTAATTAAATCATGGATTAGATTATGCAGAAGCCGAAGTTCTAAGAACCATTAGGCATAAAAACTTGGATCAGTTCATTGATCTCAAGAAAAACAAAAAGAGTGATAATTTAACATTTTCTACCAGTTTCCACCAAACCAAAACTCACCCTTTATTATTATTATTGTCATGAAAAGCTCATGAGAAGAAACCACTCTGTCCTTTGTAAAAAGTTGCAAAAGTCATGGGTCCTAAGTTGCAACTTTTTAGGTCACTGGTGGCCGAAAGATAAGAAAGAAACCACTCGATCGATCGGCTATTGTTCGAGACCATATGCGTCGGATTCCTCGTGTTCTTTCATAATTTTCATTCACCTCCACCACCCAAGATAACTTTTACATGATCTCGCATGGTGAGGGTCACCACTGCCTAGAAAAAGACTTATCTTCTGCCCCCCCGTAACAGATGGACAATGTAGACATACATGCGTGACACTTGTGGGGCATAATATTTCAAAGAAAAAAAAGTTTGTACTGTTTTCATTTCCTTTTTTTTTTTTTTCGCTAACCCATTTTAGATGGCATGGATTTGACTTATGGGTTTTAGGAAAAATTAATTAATAACCCATTTTGATTACCAAACTTTCCTTTGCAACACGTAATAAACTCCTATATTACCACATTGCCAAATCCAACAGTCAAGAAAATATATGGCCAATTAGCTCCAGAAGCAATTCACAAAAAAGATTTTAAAAAATATCTACCAAATTAGTCAGAAACAAAAATAGAAACAATTTCTGTAATTTTTTTTTTCCTTTCTTTTTCCCTTCATCTAACAGGTATTTTCAAAACCCTAATGAGTTTTTTTTCTCCCCACTAGGAGAAATCCACATGCACGCTAGCATTGATGACAGAATGACATACTGGACAACTGCGGAGATTGGACCCGCACGTGGTACAGAGGCATAGATGCCTGCACAGCAGTAACAACACCCTTGACTCCCTCACCCCACACTGCCTACACATTCTGTCCCCGACGCCGCCGACCACCGCCTTATCCTTCATCGTCTCCGCCTCCTCCCCGCCCTCGTCCGCCTCCCCGCACTGGCCCCCCATATCGTTGCTGCCGCAGCTTGACTCCGCGTCGCTGTCCTTGCTCACGTGCGCCAGCACTTGCTCTAGATCGTTGCGTAGACTGTTGGCCATGGCCTCGTTCGTCTGCGCCAAGTCCCTCCAAATCTGGTTCTCCACCCACAGGCTTTCCACTCTTTCCTGAAGGACCCAATTCAGCTTTCCCATTCTCTGAATCTCTTCCTCCTTTTCTTTCAGTTTCTTCGTTAAGTTTTCCTGGAATGCCGACACCAACATTCTTTTTTGCTCCTCAAGTTTCGAACTTAACTTTTCTGCCTGTTAAGATATCAACAGAGGATTTATTAGATCATTGAATCACGACTAAAATCCGCAAAAGAAAGTCATAGTTTACACATCAAGAACGTTTCTGTTACTGCCTTAATGAAAACTGAAACGCCCGATTCAGAACAAAATCTTATTTGGTCTTCGCATAAAAACCACGCAAAATTATTTAAATTGCAAAGCTACTTTTTTTTTTCCTTCTTTTTAGACCATAGAATCGGAAAAACTAGAAAATAACATAAAAACAGTAAAGATTAGATAATTACATATTGGGCAAAGAAGCAATCGATCTCTCCTTGTTGTTGTTGTTGAGCCTGGAAGATAATGTCCCGGTCGACAAAAGATGGCAACGCGGATAACTTGGTTCTCTTTTGAGGGACTGTCAGAGCACTGAGCTCATTGATCGAATCCGTGGGACGCTTTCTATGATCAGGGATACTGTAGGAGAGCCCGCTGTCAGCCTTATTGATGAACGTTTTAGCCGAACCCAGATTGTAATCTACGGATTGGGTAAAAGGTGGGAGCCCTTCAGGCATTGTGCCAGCCAAAGGCAGCCCAGAATACATCTGGGCACTGTATATATCGGCGTTTCCTTGATTAGGCTTGATAAAACCTCTGCAAAAATCCAACCAACATCAGGAACTAAATCAAGCCATATGTTACCCAAAAAAGGAAAAAATTAGAATCACTGAAAGGGGGGATATGGAGACTTAAGGTACCTATTTGAGAGTAACTGAGAAGGAAATCGATACATATGCCGAGCTTCAACTGCCATGAACGTTGGTATTCTTTCGCTTTTCTGTGAATTGTGAAATCACTTTCTTCTCGTTCAGAGAGAGAGAGGGAGAGAGAGGATGGGGCAGAGCATGCAAATAGAAGAGGCTCAATGAAATAATGAAGTTTATTATAGGCTTTGGTTTGTGTTGTTTTTAGATAGAGGGAAAAGTCGAAAACNCCAATGAAATAATGAAGTTTATTATAGGCTTTGGTTTGTGTTGTTTTTAGATAGAGGGAAAAGTCGAAGACTTCCGGAGAGAGAGAGAGAGAGATAGAGAGAGAGAACTTTGTTCTTAGATTCGCTTTAAAACAAACAAGAAAAGAGAAAAGAAATAAAAAATTAATATTTTCCTGTCTGGCGTTTCCGAAATTGCACAGAACATTTAGGGACTGTCACGGAAATTCAATCGTTACTGTCCCTGTCCGGGATCACATTTACAGGCTAGTGACAACGTTCGGTCAATGACG
>QEOT01009311.1:48305-76895 GCA_003123785.1 Pterocarya stenoptera | reverse complement strand
AACCCTAGTCTCTCATCTCCCATCTCTGCAGACACAAATATCTCTCACCCATTGATGCCTTCCTTGAGTATGCCCTTCATTTCCTTACCCACAACACATCTCTACCTGCTATTCAATCTGCTAGGTCTCATCCCATGATCACGCGGTCTAGAACCAATACCCAGTGTCCTCAAGTGGGAATGGATGGCACGGTTCCGTTGCCTCCAAAACGGTTGTCTGCGTCTCTCACCACTTCTCAGGTATCCTCTATTCCTTCTCCTACTCTATGCATGACTGAAGAACCATCATCTTTTTCTGAAGCCAACAAACACTTCGAATGGCGCACTGCCATGTCTGAGGAATTTCGTGCACTTCTATTTAATCAAACCTGGGAACTGGTTCCATCCAACTCTAACCTCAACATTTTAGGATCTAAATGGGTTCTGAAAACCAAGAGGAGACCTGATGGAACCCTTGAACGCCATAAAGCACGGCTTATGGCCAATGGATTCCATCAGAAACCCAGCTTGGACTACACAAAAACCTATAGTCCTGTTATTAAGCCAGTTACCATACATCTCCTCCTTTCCATTGCCGTCACCTCAAACTAGCCTTTTCATCAGCTCGGTGTGCAGAATGCGTTCTTACATAGGGACCTCGATGAAGCTGTGTTCATGCAACAACCACCTGGGTTCATGAATCCTGACTATCCCTCTCACGTCTGTAAGTTAAAAAATCACTCTATGGACTGAAACAAGCCCCACGGGCTTGGTTTGCAAAATTGTCTAATAAATTAATTTCTCTAGGATTTGTTGTATCTCGTTCTGATTCCTCTCTGTTTATGATGAAAACTGGCTCTGATTGCATTTACATTCTTGTTTATATTGATGATTTGATAGTCACTGGTTCTAACTCTAAAATTATCTCTAATTTCATTCATTCCTTAAGTACTTACAATGCCTTTCTTTTACTAGGCCTGATATATCCTTTGTAGTAAACAGAGTCTGCCAGTTCATGCATTGCCCTAGACTCTCTCACTAGCAGGCTGTAAAAAGGATTCTTTGTTACCGTCGACATACACCTCTTCTTGGCTTACATTTTTCTCTCACTTCCTCCTTCAAGATTTCTGCCTTTTCTGATGCTGATTGGGCTGGATGTCTAGATGATCGCAAGTCTACTGGGGGTTTTTGTATTTACTTTGGCAGCCATCTCATCTCTTAGGGCTCACCAAAAAAAAAAAAAAAAAACCACCATTGCCTGGTCTTCAACCAAAGCTAAGTATAAATCTATAGCAAATACAGCTTGTGAAATACTTTGGTTGCAAAATTTAATACAATAACTTGGTCTTTTTTTAACTCACCCCCTCCCACTTTGTGATGTGACAACCTAGGAGCTACCTACTTATCTGTCAATCCTGTCCTTTACTCTCGGACCAAGCATGTAGAGCTTGATTTTCACTTTGTTCGAGAAAGGGTTGCAGCAAAGATACTTCAGGTATCATTCACCTCCAGCAAAGAACAAATTGCTGACATTATGACCAAGCCTCTATCCACTGCGCGCTTCCAGCTTCTACGATCAAGCCTTACTCTCAAATCAGTGGTGCTTGAATCGCTGGAGGGTATTAAAGCACCTCAGTCCACTGCACCCCAGTGCCCTGCACCTCAGTCTGCTGCACCTCAGGGCTCTGCACCTTAGTCTGCTGCATAATCCGTTGCACAAAAACAGTTCACATAGCTGCGCGCACCACCTATAACAGAATGATGATCCTCTACAGCCATCTGTCACTACAGGAGTGGTACACATAGTAAAGACTGATATGTAATACACACTATAAATAGATATCTTGATGGTCATGAAACAGTAATGAGAATGGAAGAATTCTTTTGAGTATTGATTTATTCTACTGTGAACACTTCTGGCAAGCATCTTGCCTGCATTACTCTTTCATTAGTTTCAATACTCCTCTTAAGTGGAAAGCCATTTAGCCAAATATTTCTGTGACAACAACTGAGTGGTCAAAGACAGAGCTGATCATGACTCTTGAGAAACCCTAATTTCATGAACTAGGAAGTGTAACATTTGGGCTACTTAAAAGGCTCGATCGCTCTTGTGCATCGATTTGATCTTGATTCCCGAGAAACATCGATCTGAAACTGCTCGATTGGGGAGGCTATATATATAATGATGTTCCCTATAAAGCAACTAGCGTAGGTCATGTGTACTTTAACGGACATTAATGCATGGGCCATTCAAATTAAGGGACTCCATAATTCAGGTCAATTTATTAAAAAGTGGAGGAATTCATCCGGAGAGACCGATTCAAAAATAACAAGAATATACTTGATTGGATATGAAGGTGATGTCCAATATTTGCCTTCAACGATTATTTTTTTAAAGTCTTGCTTGGCCGATTGTTTCAAGTAACAGAATGAATTAAGTTCAAAATAAGCAACGTCCCTATGCAAGCATGCCATCACAATTACCCAGCTTATCCTCTAAGTGAGGACAATTATATTATATATATATACACACACATATGATTTTTCTTCTACTCATCATCCATACATTATATATACTTGTTAAGTAAAAAATAAAAAAAGCAGATGTGTGATGCATGGATAATGAGTAGAATTTTTCTTTAAGAATTGATGAGGACCGCCTTCTTCAAACCTAAATGAATTGACTTTTGTGATAGCCATAAAGAATATTGATTTTTCTTTCATTAATAAATACAGATTATATATAATATGTATCTAGTCTGTATCTGCAGATATCAATGTGAATATGTGATCAAGTGGCCTATAGAATATGGAACATATAATCATTTTTGCCTTCATATTTGAAATTTTGAAGTCCAATATCTAAATTTCAGACTTTTCCACTGTCATGTCATGAGAAAATGCAGAACATGACCCAAAAAAAAAAAAAAACGATGGCTTCTAATAGTGAATATTACATACAATGGCTTCTTAACTAATTGTGCTTTAATCCAAAAGTGTAAAATACATAACACGTACACTACATGATTAATTAATTAACCTTATGACCAATATCTTCGATCTAGTTGGGGGAAATTATATATTTAACGTACACAAAATAAGGAAGAAATCTGGGTTATATGTACGATGGATTATCGTATTTCTTCTATATATTTATATATGTATATATTGTAGTACTACAGGATAAATGATGTAATATTATTGCTGAAGATCGAGTGTATATTACTATTTCATGGTCATAGAATTTTCATGATGCCCACAAAGATTTCTTTTCTTTCATGATCATCAGAATAATATTATATATATATTATATATACGATTAATATTAATACATATAATATAGAAACATATATAGAGCGGTCCCTCTCTTGATTTTTTCAAATACGTACGAAAGATGCCAAGTTGCTGGGCCTATATATTGAATATAAAGGACAATCTAATTAATATTCATTTATTTTTTACCGATCGACATCGATCTTTGACTAGTACCACCATATTATATATAATATATATTCATGCAAATTTCAGACATATTGAGGAGCATGATAATTAGGTCAAAATTGCTCTACAATGACAAGACAGTTGACCTTTTATATATATATATCTATATATATTCTGCTTTCAAAATATACAACTAGCTAGCTAGTCTATATATATATATATATATAATGAGTTCTACTAGCAAGGGGTATTTATATATATTTGGCAGTCATGTATACATCATGACCATCTTTATGTCGCGCCAGAGTTGACAAGATGTAATTTACAAAAACATTTATTTTAAGTTTGCAAACTCATGTTTAATTAATTAATTAGTACGTACGTGGATATGCATCTTTAATTATGACGTTTATTATATATATATTGGTTGAATAATATTATTATATCATGACGTACAGGCCGCCTCAATTATTAAAGTTTGAATTGAAAGAAAGAAATCCCAACAGTAGTTTTGCTATATATAATATATATATATATATATATTCTCAACAGCGAGCCTCTTAACGGCAGGGGCGACCAAGTAAAGATTCAGCTAGATCATCATAAATTAAGCATGCATGCACTTATAATTCGCAAGGAAATAATCTCAAGCTAGCCTCGATCGTCACCGGGCCAGCTAGCCTTGCAATTTCCTTAGGCGGGCGGCCAAGTCGCGGTTGCTTAAGCTAGGAGTTGATTCAAAACTCAAGTTGCAACGTACGTACACACTCTATACATTTAGGACATAAATAATGATATATATACATAATATATATATAATTAATTTGCTACTCGCAAGCTATATATATATATATTTATAGCAAGTGAAAATTTACGTCTTTCAATTCAACAAAATGAAAGCTAGCTTTTAATTGGTTAATTCCAACCAGCTGGCAGCTAGCTAGCTGTTAATTTGGTGATCTCGGATCGAACTAATTCTTTATATATTTTAGCATGAGGTACTACGGCCTTTGACTTGACTCGGTACGTCTGATCATCATGCAGAGTCGCAGACACGTACCATCATCGATCTAGTGTCTTCAATCTTGTACAACTAATTGATTCCGGCGGTTACATACGCATAATAGGCAATAGAAGATTGAGGCAAAAGTTTGAGGGAAAAAACAGTTAATATCTCTAGCTATCAGCAGGAATCCTTGACTTGGCATGGGAACCTTGCTAGCTAGCTTGAAACTGAACACATAGTTTAATTAGGATCATTAATTGTTCAAGTTTAAAATTTAAAAACAAAAATCTTATTTTTGTACTGGTCCATGCATTGGCGTATGATCTTTGACTCGATGAAGGTAGGTACGTATCAAGGTGCTATTATATCTATGTACGTGTATACATATATCCTTTAAGGCAGGCTTGTTAATTTCATGTGTAGAGGAAATGGCCGCTCTGATTCCATTGTTGCAGTCGCTGTGGCAAGAGCCATATGGAGTTGCAGCACAATTGGCTTTCTTCCTTTTCTTTCCCCTTTTCCTTCTTTGGCTTAAGTACAGATCAACAAGAGTACTTAGCAATCTCAAGTTACCTCCATCTCCGCCAAAATTACCGATAATTGGCAACCTCCATCAGATAGGCATATTCCCACATCGCTCTCTTAGATCCCTCTCTAACAAATATGGTCCCCTAATGCTCTTGCGTTTGGGAAGTGTTCCAACTCTTGTGGTTTCTTCACCAGAAATGGTCAAAGAAATGATGAAGACCAATGATGTTGTTTTCTCGAATCACGCAAGACCAACTTCTGTAGATATCAGCTTCAATGGAGGCCAAGACTTGGTGTTTTCGCCCTATGGCGAGTACTGGAGACAGCTCAGGAAGATTTGTGTTCAAGAGCTTCTTAGTCATCATCGAGTGCAATCGCAACAGTTCCTGAGGGACGAAGAAGTTGATGTTTTGATCCAGAGGATACGACGTTCAAGTCTAGATCATAAAGAGGAATCGGTTAATTTAACTGAGTTGCTGCTTGATGTCACGAACTACATAGTATGTCGGTCTGTTCTCGGACAAAGGTACGAAGGAGAAGGAGGTAAGAGCAGATGGGGGGAGTTGTCTGTAAAGCTAGTTTTGGCATTTCCAACCTTCTTTTTCAGAGACTATTTTCCTTGTCTGGGATGGATGGATGAGCTTCTGGGCACGATCAGGAGGTTGGAAAAGACTTCCAAAAAGGCAGATGCGTTCTTGGAGCAGGCGATTAAGGAGCAAGAGATGTTGAAAACAGATTCTAGCAGCCTTTCTCATAAGCGATATTTTTTAGATATTCTTCTCCAGCTTAAAGCAAATGGCCAACAAAGTTTTGATCTCAATCGAGCTACCATCAAAGCGATCCTACTGGTATCTCTCTCTCTCTGAGTGTCATGTCTATGCAGACACACACACAAACAAACACATCCGCGCGCACACGTCATTTTGCTGAAGATGTTTTTAATTTTCATCTTAAAATCTCTGCATGCAGGACATGTTTGTGGGAGCAACAGATACTTCGAGGACAACAATGGAGTGGGNGAGTGTCATGTCTATGCAGACACACACACAAACAAACACATCCGCGCACACACGTCATTTTGCTGAAGATGTTTTTAATTTTCATCTTAAAATCTCTGCATGCAGGACATGTTTGTGGGAGCAACAGATACTTCGAGGACAACAATGGAGTGGGCAATGACAGAGCTCATGAGAAACCCTCATATCATGAAGAAAGCACAGCAAGAGATCAGACAAGTGTTGGGAAAGAAATCAAAGATAGATGCGGATGATGTCAATCATATGGGATATTTTAAATGCGTCATTAAGGAGACGCTTCGACTGCATGCTCCTGCGCCTCTCTTGGTTCCCAGAGAAACATCTGCAACTACTAGACTTGGAGGATATGACATTCCTCAAAAAGCAAGAGTGTATATCAATGCATGGGCCATTCAAAGGGATCCCAAAGTTTGGGACAAAGCAGAGGAGTTTATTCCAGAGAGATTTGAGAAGAACAACTTAGCTGATTCTATAGATCAAGAATACAAATTCTTCCCATTTGGCGGTGGGAGAAGGATCTGTCCTGGTGTTTCGTATGGGCTTGCAACGATTGAATATGCTATGGCCAACCTCTTATACTGGTTTGATTGGGAGTTGCCCGCTGGAGTAAAAGGGGAGGATTTAGACATGAGTGAGATCTTTGGGCTAGCTATTCAGAAGAAAGTTCCTCTTCACATTGTACCAATTCCATACAGTCCTTGACCATATTATTATTACTATAACGTAGGCTTTACAAGTTAATAATTTAAATAAAAACTATTTGAATCATGTGATATATATATGTACATGATAATTACTTGGGCTTGGCTGTACGATGCATCATATGATCAGCTAGTAGATAACTACGTACTGTCGATCCATCTGGTTTGTTTGATGGTTATATATCGATTAAGTGGGCTTGGTTGATCACACATGAGCTAGCTAGTACTTGTACTCCAAAGATTGAGGAAATCGATATGAGATCAGTCGACGATTTTACTTTTCTTATTAATTATTATGTGTTTGTTCACCTAAAAGAGGCTTTAAGGCGGTCCCCCATCCAGCAGTAGTACTTCATCTTCTGAAAATCGAATCACACACAGAGATACCACTTTGTGTTAAATATTATCGCTTAATTCGAGTGGTTGGTCACATGCCTTTTAATCATTAAGCAACTTCAAATCTGAAAGCCACAAATATTTACAAACATGCATGTGGCATTGCCACATTATTCCATGCATTAGCTAAAAAATGGCAAACTTTTGAACAAATCTTCCCATTTTATCATAGAAAAGCCTTGTAAACACTTTCGATCCATTGAGTGACACGTTTCAGTAATGCATAGGCGGTGACTAGCTATATATGATCAAAACAAAGCATGATATAGATTCCATTATTATGGCATGTGTCATAAAGCTTACTTATTAGTTAAGCCGTCCAACACCAAAGGTTTATTTGCCCAAGACATTGGTCTTTTTTTAATCATATGGTTGTCGTGATCTATATACATTATACATTAACTAGTGCTTGATGTAATTATTAGTATATATACGTTAAGCAGGAATTAACCATTATAAGCTCATATAAACTACTGTATAATATGAGAGATCAAACCCACGTACGCATGATAAAGATCACGTAATTTGATTGTTGAAGAGACAATATTAAGACAAAAATGAATGTGGAAAGCAAAAAGAGACTACGACATACACTGCAAACATGACTTCATATATGATGGCTGGCTAGATGCTAATTATAAGTTCTTTTTTCCAACTTCGTGATTCTGATCTTTCTGATCGATCCTCTTTTCTTATTCATTATATTATAGAGGAATTAAATAGGCTCAGCTGTAATAATTAAACACATTAATTATAGTGAAATTTCTACCATTGCAATATTGAACCATGCATGCACTTAATTAAATCTTCAGTATCTTTATTATTTTCTACTATATATATATATATCTATTTATTTGTCAAGTCGTGCACATGATCTTCATCTTCAATACCATTATATACATTTACGAGTCATCCGAACAAGTTGACCCCAAAAAAGCATCAACAAATTACTCCATCTTAACTAGTCCCCCGGTAAATTAGAGCGTTCCCATGTTATAAATTAATCCCGCCTCCAACATGCAACATGAAATATCTCTATACACCTCTCTCTCTCTCTCTCTCTCTCTCTCTCTCTCTCTCTCGATCTCTCTCTTTCAAATGCGCAGCAGTCAACAGTGTCCAAAAAAACCATATTAGGTCCTCAAAGCAATATCTCTTTCGATTACACACGGTCCCTGCTTTCTCATGCAAGGAACCCGGATATGATGATCAAGCACCACCGCGCTACCACTCTCAAAACCCTACATTCCCACGTCAGTTGCCTCGCGGTCAACAACAATAACCTCCTCTACGCCGCTTCTGCTTACATAGTCATCGTCTTCGATCTATTGAACCACACCCATATCGACACATTCAATGAAGATCCCAGCTCCGGGTCCGTGAAGTCTATCGCCTTCAACGAAACAAAGATCTTCACCGCTCACCAAGACTCAAAGATTCGTGTATGGCGGATCGCACAGCCGAGGCGACACCACCTCGTGTACACTCTTCCCACCTTCAAAGAACGCTTGTACCGTTCCCTTGTGCCAAAGAATTATGTCCATGTCCGGCGACACAAGAAGCGGCTTTGGATTGAACACTGCGATACAGTTTCAGGCCTAGTTGTTAATGGAGATTTAATGTACTCTACTTCTTGGGATAAAAGCTTTAAAATATGGAACATATCTGAAAATCGGTGTTTGGAGTCTGTGAAAGCCCATGAAGACGCTGTCAACGCCGTTGCAGTTTCTGGTAATGGTACCGTTTACACAGCTTCAGCAGATGGGTACATTAGGGTCTGGAAAAGAGATGATACCCTACGAAAGCACATTTTGGTAAGAACCCTAGAGAAGCACAGATCCTCCGTCAATGCTCTGGCTCTAAACGGTGATGGAAGGGTGTTGTTTTCCGGTGGTTCTGACCGTTCGATCTTTGTTTGGGAGAAGAAGAACAATATTTCAGATTCGGTGGATTTTGTGGAGGCATTGTGTGGACACATGAGCGCTATACTGTGCTTAATCAACGTGGAAGATTTGTTAGCTAGTGGGTCATCAGATCGGACGGTGAGGATCTGGCAACGTGGCAAAGACAGTGGGTACCGTTGCATGGTTGTAATGGAAGGGCATGAAAAACCGGTGAAGTCGTTGGCAGCAGTACTGCCGGCGGGGGGCGCTTCTAGCGGTGTCGTATCGGTTTGTAGTGGAAGTCTAGATGGGGAGCTTAAGATATGGGAAATCTCAAAGTCCTCAGATTTATGTAACGCCTGAGATGACCGGCCGGCGTTCGTAAAATCCCATGTATGAAGATCATAGCATACCCTCATGCAGATCTATTTAATTTTTTTCCCTTGTCTGGGTTTGATTTCCCAAACAAATGGATACATGATTTATTATTGGTAGTAGTTGAAATCACATGATTTTGCATGATTTATTTTCTTAATAATTTTTCCCATTCAAATTGAAAGGTCTATAGAATCATAGATTAAAAAAAATAAAGTTGATTTTGCATAGTCCAAGTCCCGTCTCTTTCTTGATGACTTTTGTTGGGTTCATCATGACGAGGAGTTAATTATTAGAACGTCGTCTGAAAAAAAAGAAAAGAAAAACTCAAATAATCGTAATGCTGAAATTAAAGAAGTATATATGTTTCAATTATTAAGGTTTACTTTTGTAGGCATTAAAATATATTTAATATGAGAGACATTTACGTGTGATAAATCCTTTAGTTATAAAGAAATCCTATAAAAATATTAAATTATATACATATTGATATGATTTGATGTAATACGATAAATTATAAAATAAATTTAACGTATCATATGAAACTATATTAACTAGCTTGTAAATTTTATACAAATTATTTGTACGTAGCTGTAACACTTCTTCTTTACGTGTACTATGTTTTGATTTGCATTAATGTGCTGCTGACATCCTGTTAATTTCATAAAGTGGCCGCACTATAAGAAAAATAGATTTTTTTGACTATTTATTAACGACGAAAAGATTATTTGTGATCAATCTTAGTTGTAAATAATCATTTTATCAGAATTAACTGATTATAAATAAGCAATTTTCTTGTAGTGTCGTCATGACCAGATAAACATTTTATCAGCAATTGATTAATTTAGATTTGGAGTTACAAAGGTAAAGATTAGAAAAGATGGGTGGTTAATTATTTGTCCCATTAAACAGCCTCAAATATATAAATAGTGGGTTTGCGTAAGTGCTTACGTACTTAGTCTCAACTGAAATTAACCAGCATGATCAATTCACTTCTGTATATGTGCATGCAGTATGTAGGTAGAAAGAGAAAGAAATGCTGCAGCCTTTTAAAGTAAGTTTATAAATTGATGTCGATTATTTGTTAAATCTATTTTATAAAATATTTTATAATCGAATATAAAATATAATCAAATTATGTCAGTTTAATTACTATAGCATTTCTCATGTATAAAAAGCGTTTTAACAATTACTTTGATTATTAAGTGACTAATTAATCATATATAATAATAATAATAATAATAATAATAATAAAAGGTTTAATGATAATAATCAATTACTAATTATTTGGATACACAGGGCCAATTGCATGCATCAATAATAACAACCATAAAAATATGTTATTTGCGAGTTCAAGTCTACTTCAAGCTATAATATTATGCATGCACGGTATACCACGTGGAAGTGCACGTCATGCATAGTCGGCTGCCTTTGAATAATATTATATGTTTCAATGAAATGAAATGAATCGTACGTTCAAAACAAACTATGGGCTATACTGCTCTCAATTAAACTGTATAACAGTAATTAGTTTTCCCAAGATATTCCTGATCATCTCGGGTTAGCAGATGAACAAGATTCCACTCTAAATATCATTATTTATATATAAGCCTAATATAATTAAGATAATTATGAAAGATCATTTCCTCTCAAAATAAAAAACAATCAACAATATTGATTCAATTGAGCATTATAATAAACAATTCAAGATGAAAACGGCTCGTTTGGATACAAAAACCATCTCACATCATCTCACGTTATGATATCATCTTATCTCATTATATCATTAAAAATTTTTTAAATTTCTACACAAAATATAATAAATAATTCAATTTTTTCAACTCTTAAAATAATAATAATATTAAAAAATAATATTATAATAATATTTTATTCAACTCATCTAAAACGTCTATCTCATCTCATCTTACTATCCAAACGAACCCGAATTCTTATAATCTATAATATTAGGCTTGGATTATTGATGTGTATAGAAGGATTGTGGAATTTAAACCTTACAATTAATACTTGATCAGAAGGAGATCATAATCACGAAGCTCTAGCGTATGATTAATTTGTAATGATTCCTCTTTAAAAGATTATCTTAGAATAAGTAGTTTGAATTTTTTTTTCGGCTATTACAAAAGAAATATTCAAATACTACTTGCAAGTCGGTGTATATATTAACAGTTCCCGTTAAATCAGTCATAAAAAAAAAATTAAGTATTTGTATTTGTTTTTTTTAATGCTGGTTGATGCATGCGAGAAGCTGCTTCCATGCACATCCTTGATATGATTTTTTTTAATAACATATTTAATATGTTAATATATTGGCAGCTTGCAAACATATATATATATATATTTTTAATGAGAATTTCAGTCTTTGAACTAGCTGCATGCATGTAAGACTAGTAAAAGTATCAATGAGAAACAATCATGAGCATCAATGGGAGACAAGCATGCATATATTTCTTTGATTCCCCCAATTAGCTCGTGTGATAGCTCCACAATGAGCAGACAAGAAATTACCCTTCTTTCGACACCGATAAAAATATTGCACACTGTATTTTTGTGTCCTTGGATTAATGCACTCACCAGAATCTCATGGAATCAAAATGACAACTAATAATAATAATAGATAGCTTGACGTGTCTGCTAGCCAGCTTATAATAAAAAAAAAAATACATGGTTAATATATATTTGAATTCTTCCATCTGTTTAAGCTTTTGACACAACTAATTAATCATTTTATCATAGTCCAAGTCCTAGACCCAACTCCATGCATGTTGCCTAAAGACTGCATGCTTATAAACACTTTACAATCTCCTGAAAGAGCTCAGGTTAAAGAGGGTGTAAAAGGACAACAGACCTGGCCCTTGTTTCATCTTTCTTTTTCTTTTTAAAGGATTATTATAATTACTTTATTTTGTGTTTACAATAAAGGCAAATCTCCTCGGTTCCAATTCATGTTCTTCTAGGATGCAGAATTGTCGCTCTCCAACAAATATGAGCCAATTACCAGCAACACTACTAGACATGGTTCTTAGGATGTGTGTTTGTGACTGAAGTTTTTGGGGCTGCCACAAGGATGGATGTGTCGTTTTGTGCTTTTTTATGTTCAATTTTAATTTGGGATGCAATATTTGGGGGTTTCAAGGATGAATGTGTCGTCTGAATGAGAAGGATTTGGGTATGAATGAGATACCAGGGGTTACTTAAGAGATTGAACAATCTTCATACACAATTTAGAAAGAATCAAATAAGACTCACTTACTAGGCACGACTCTTGCCCCTATTTGGGCAAGCTACAGATGTGTGCGTGAGAGGAAGAGACAGAGAGAATCTTTCTAAAATAATATAGCCTGTTAGCTGCTACTTGGGCTTGGACAAGTAATTTGTTCTTACAAGAAAATGATACCCAATTTGAAGTTTTGAATTTGAAGACAAGGGGACAGAAAAAAAGAGAAGCTTTTGAAAATGGACTTCTTGGCTTATTCTATAAGAGGTTGGAACTTTCAAGTTTCAACTAGGACTCTGTCAGCAGATCTGTGATCAGGTTGTTCAACTCATCCTTTAAAAAAGAAAAAAGAAAATTGTTGGAAGCTATGGATTCAAATAATTGAACTTTTAATATTACATTTCACATGTTTATTTTTAGAGAGGTAATGGTTGCTTTAATCAAATTGTGTTCAGGGATGTTGCATTAGGTGGAACTAAGAATTGTAAATTCATGTCATATGTGAAATTAAAATTCAGAGAGTGGGAGTCCCCGTTGTCCAACGAAATTAAAATGCAAAGGCAAAGTACTAGTCAAAGATCTCCTCAAGCTACGTACTTATAAACTATTACCCAAAAATAATAGAAAAAGAACATATAATACACACACACTCACTTAAATATAATATATATATATATATTTATAAAGAGCCGGTAGCAACACACATAGCGGCCCTGTCCCAAGTTTATTAATCGGCTTTCATTTACAGCTGAGGAATATCGTGATAACATCATTACACTTGGAGGCTTACATGATAAACACTATAAACTAACAAAAAACTAAGTGTCAAAATAAACCAAAAAACCAAAATAAAATCTAACAAGCCTAAGCCAAACAACCAACAAAACTCGAAAAAACTAAACAAGCCTGAAGAAAGCAACAACAAAAGCAAGAAAAAGATTAGCGACAGCGTAACGAGAGAATACCTAGCTTGTCTAAGCCGATTAGACCTCTCAGCAACCTCGATACTTCCCCAATCACTTGCTACTCCATGTGATGACCAAGCGAACCATACTTAGCAAGCCAATCAGTAGCTTTATTACCTTCTCTGAATACATGACAAACAGAGCAAACTATCAAATCTAAAAGACAAAGAATCTCCTCCCAAAAAATCCTCAAGATACCAAACCCCACATCACCATTATTTCCACCATGAGACCACCAGTTGGGAGTCAAGTTCAACTTCCGCGTAGCCAATTCTTAGAGCTTTGCAAGCTTTAAGGCCATATAGCAGAGCTAATAATTCTGCTCTATTATTCGAACCAACCCTAAGAGGAAAGGCAAAAGCATGATGTAAATTACATGATCATTTCTGATAATACCACCTGCCCAAGATGGCCCAAGATTCCCAAAGCTACTACCGCCAGTGTTTAACTNTTGCTCTATTATTCGAACCAACCCCAAGAGGAAAGGCAAAAGCATGATGTAAATTACATGATCATTTCTGATAATACCACCTGCCCAAGATGGCCCAAGATTCCCAAAGCTACTACCGCCAGTGTTTAACTTAAAACTATATACACATACATACACACGTTTAAATATTATGAGATGAAGTTTGCCTACTTACCTAGTGTAGGTGGCTTCTAACTAGAAATCCGGAGGAAACTCTTATATAAATTCAAATGAGACAACGATTCATTTAGCGTTAGCTATTCCCACATTTAATGTTGCTTCTGAGTCGAAATTTAGCATTAGAGGTCGTGTTTTAAATTCATTTTGTAGCTCATTGGCCCCAACAACAATTGAAACTCTTATCTGTACACAAAATTGGTTGATGGATCCCTCTATTAATTATGACTCCCAAGATGTAATAAAAGATGTTGAAAGCTATACGTTAGAAACCAGTAAGATTCATATTTAAAGAATATTTTCTTATAGTCATTTCAATTAATTATATGTTTAACATAATGTTTTTTTTTTTAATGTAGAGATAACTTTGAAGAATATTTTTAATGAGATCGATTGAAGATTACTTGAAATACTTTTGGACCAAAACTAGCTAATCTAAGGGTAAGGCCCCGTTTGGTTGTTGTACTCTACTGAGATCAACTTAGACTGCGTTTGGTTGCAAGACTTAACTGAACTCAGCTGAGTTCAGTCTAATTTTAAAATGAGTCTAATATCCAAATACTCAACTCTCAAATTATTAAATTCATCTCAACTCAAAACCTCCTTATACGTGGGACCTACAATATTTTTTAACTTAACACATCTTTTTACGTGAGACCCACAACCTTTTTTAACTTCCTATAAAAAGTACTAAACTCATCTTAACATCAAAACGCACTTTAAACTCAGTTTAGATGGGCTCCACATAACTCCCTCCACCACTCAATTTACTATTATTCATAAAGAACTGAGCTCAACTCAACATTCAAACGCAACCTTAGTTCAGTCTAATTTTAAACTAAGTTTAACATCCAAACACCCAACTCTCAAATAACTAAACTCATCTTAACTCAAAACCTCTTTACACGTGGGACCCACAAACTTTTTCAATTCAACACCTATTTACATGCAGGACCCACAATCTTTTTCAAATTCCTATAAATATATCTAAACTTATTTTAACATTCAAATACATGTAAACTCATCTTAAGTAGACCCCACAAAACTTACTCCACCATCTCAATTCACTTCTATTCATAAAAAACTTAACTCAGCACAATATCCAAACTCACAGCCTAAGACCTTTTTTACTTGCTGATTGGTTAAGTGGTTAAATGAGATATTATTATATAGTATTATTTTCTAACTTAATTAATGCTTTCTGAGATGGGCTTTTATTCTTGTTTCTGATTCCTGATTAGAGTTTGTGTTTAAAAATTGAAGTAGTTCCATTTCATTTGTAATTGATGACTCTCTTGCAAATTAATGGGTGCCGGAGGGATGGGTGCCGTGGAGGAAGATAACAACAATAACCCCAAGAAAGAAAGCGGCAGAAACAAGAAGGCCAATGCAAAAGCTGGATTGGATAATTTATATGTGTTGGTGTTTCAAGCAGACGCAATGGTGATAGATCCAGTTATACGTTTTCATAGATGTGGAAATATCATGTGATTTGATCGAAACGTAGAGAGTAAACATGGGTTCAAGTGAGCTTCCACGTAGCTGCACAACTGTAATGGTTAAAAAAATATGCGAATGAATCTTAGATCATCCTCAAGATACACCGCTGTAATGGTTTAGAGTCAAGCTTGTTCATTTGCGTTGTTTTCTTTCAGAAGTGGTCCACCAGCTTCTTGGTTGGCGGAAAAAATAAATAAATTAATAAACCGTAAAAATCAATTAGAAAATGATGTAGTTATAATATTATTTTGATGTAATAAATAGAATGTAATCATCTATATCTCATTTCAAATTGATAATATCTATATCTCATCTTCCCAGAAAGGATGAACAAAACAGGAATATTACATCTAAAAGCAATTCAGCCTATAACTATTTCCAAAAAGTCGTGTTTGATAAGAAAATTAGAGTCTAATGATGAGAAGAAATACAGAGCTCTCCGGTTTGAAAATACAATGTACCGTAAGACATTTGTTACAATGTAAATTCCAATTACATTGAAATTCGGAAACAAACAGATTCTGCAAATTAGTGCATGATTACAACCTCTTGTACAAAATCACAAAAGAGCATTGGAACAGACCATTTTAAATTTTTTGTACAGAATGGTAATCAAAATTTTCTAGTATATATATAGATTTAAAAAAAAAAAAAAAACTAAATTAAAAAAAAAATTAAAAAATTAATAAAAAAAAAAAGAAAAAAACAAAAAGAAAAAAAAAAAAAAAAAAATTAAATTAAAAAATAATTTTAAAAAAAAAATCGGGTCGGAATACCCATTTCTTCCGAAAATATTTTGGGGTCGGGTAATCGGCTAATCAACCGAACGGAATGCCCCTAGATTGGGTCGGGTCGGGTGAACTGTCCTACTTAGGTCCATGCTGTTCACCTAAGCCCAAGGTTAGATTAGCTTATATTTTATGTAATGAATTGAAGATTCACTTACATAAACTAAGATATGTTATTCACCTAAAACCAACTTAAGTTCGTATTCGAACTTTTCATCAAGTCCTGAGTAATGGTTAACTATGATTGAAAGTAATTCTATCTCAAGACAATGCTCCCAACTAGTCCCTCTCTCCATGAAGGTGTATAGGCAACACAAAAGAATGTATAGAACGTTTCTAAATGTAATCCAGATTAGATTCTAATGCATCAAAGAATGCAGTGTAGAAACCAAAACCTCACGAGGTCTCAGTGACCTCGGAGGACCCAGCCACCAAAAGTGGACTTTGATTCTGCTGTACTGTAAACCTAGCTTTCAATTTCTTTTCACCAACCTGCTTGACGTACTAGTGAACACCAATATTTGTGTAAGTTATTCGACATTAGCAAGTAAAGGAAAGGAAGACATACTTTTAAAGAAAAAGTAACATGGTTACTTAACAAAGTCATTCATTTTAACGCAAGTCATTGCTTCATAAAACGAACAAAAGAAGAGAAGTTGACTCCCTACAGACATGAATTACCAGAGGTCAACTACGGATAAAAAATATTTAAGCAACACATTCCATACAAGGTCAAGGATATTTAATCAACAAGATCTAGCAGAAGAATCACTTATCAAGATCTAGTACTAACCCAAGAGGCCAAGTCATTTTTATTTTTTGAAAAGTCTAAAAAGTCAAGGCTCTCCTCTTAAGTGGAAAGCCATTTAGCCAAACCATACATAACTTGCCAATTTTGATGCAGGTAACCAGAACCGCCCATCACCTTTTATTTAAAGTTTAAACTGCACATTTAAATGAAAGGATAAGCCAACATATCCTCCCTTGCTACCTTAAATCACTTGCATCTCCTGAATAAAGTTAGCAGTGTTGGTTGCAAATGCCAAAGACATTTCAAGTTTTCTTTTCTCATCTTGGTGGAACTAGTGCAATGCAAACTCTGCCACATCACAAATGCTATATATGTGTGTGTGTGTGTGTGTGTGTCTATATATATATATATATTGATAGGTACAAATTCTTTTTGATTGGCACAGAGTTTCCGAGAACAGCGTCCCAACTAATTACAGGGGTGCACAGGCCCTCGATAAGAAGTTTCCTGCAAGTGCATCTCGGGTAATTCAAGGGAAACCCCTTAGTCCGATGGCCCCATAGAGATCGTTTGCACTCAAGGAGATTTGAATTTTAGACCTAAGGGGAGCATACCCCCAAGCCCAAGGCCACTTGAGCCAACCCTTAGGGGTTAATATTGATAGGTACAACTTATATATATATATAATTATACCTTTCTTATCTTGTCAAATTTCCCCCCACCATCCTTATTAAGAAATGTGCAGACATGGACAAGATGTTTAGCAACGTGTGTGCCCACCTCCCCGCCCCCCGCCAAAAAAAAAAAGCTATCTCCTCAGTAAGATACCCGTGTTGGTTGTAAATGGCAAAGACATCTCAACTAATCTTTTCTCCTTGCCAAAGCTGGTGCAACCCCTGCCATTCACAAATGCATATATATATATATATGAAATATAATGTATATGTATATATATAGTGACACATAACATATTCAGCTAGTTGTGTAGCAATGCATGTGTCCCCCTCCCCCCAAACTCTACAATGTGATATCCCATACTGAGTAAGTATAGGGGGTGAATCATATCCCACATTGCTTCAGAGGGAGATGTTCTTGCTCTTTATAATAATTTCAAGGGGCTCCAGTTGTACCATGTCCTTTTNTCCCCCTCCCCCCAAACTCTACAATGTGATATCCCGTACTGAGTAAGTATAGGGGGTGAATCATATCCCACATTGCTTCAGAGGGAGATGTTCTTGCTCTTTATAATAATTTCAAGGGGCTCCAGTTGTACCATGTCCTTTTGATGTATGGCTCAGATGTGTTACACATTTTTTACAGGAAAGCACTGCTGACTGAATTCTGTAAGAGAAATTATTGAACCCTACTACCCTAGAATAAAAAAAAAAAAAAAAAAAAGTAGGATAGAATATACAAATCGGGGAACATAAATTCTCAATTCTTATTTCAAGGAAAAAAGAAAAAAATTGATCTTTCCAGTGTTTGTGTTGTCTTGACTTTTTGATCATTAGTCATTTACGCAGCTATTCTATTTAAACAAAGCATATATTGATTATAACTGAAGTTCATCCACATAAAAACTCTTAAAAATCTGCTATGCTAAATGACACAACCAGGAGAAGGGTGCCATAGATAAAGGGCCAAAGCTATAGTAGGTCACACCTGTGAAAATTTTATACAACTGTGGAGCAGATGTACCATTGAATTAACTTCATTTGCACTACCCATCAGTTCAAAGCTCAAAACCTGTGCAAACCCACTCTCAAGTAGACTAACTGCATTCTTTTTTTTTTTTTTTGATAAGTAAGGAGTAAGTTTCATTGATATGAATGAAAGACTAACTACATTCTTATCAGCAATGATAATTTCACTGCATATAGACTTTCGTAGAGTATACCAAAAACATTAATTAAGCAAATAGAGAGAGAGAGAGAGAGAGTGTGTGTGTGTGTGTGTGAGAAAAAGAAAAAGAAAAAGTAAGCAACTTTCAAATAGAAACACAAAAAACCCCCAAAAAGAAAGAATTATTAGCAACTCCATTCCAATCTCGAAAGAGAGCGTACTACATATCTCGAAAAGGAATTATCATTCCTCAGCAAACTATCCCCTAATTCTACAGAAATAGATTCCCACCGAAAGACATAAAAGTGTAATCCCTCAACAAGAGTAGGGAAACTGAAAGCGGAATAATTTATCGAGCAATGCATTTAAGTCTCACCAATTACGTCCTAGCCTTGCGACGAAGACGCTTCCTGAGCTTCTTGTATTTATGTTTGTTCATCTTCTTCTTCCTCTTCTTCTTCACACTATCTGCCCAAACCCTCCTCGCATCATCGACGGGTTCAACATCCTCGGCCTCAAGCACCGCCAATCGCTCAAACCCAGTTGAGAAAACAGGGTTTAAGCAAAATGGGAAACTGGGGAAAAAGCGCAATGTTTGAGGGGATTCCGCCTTCGCTCTGAAAGAGTGACCCAAACGAGAATCTAGATAGTTAGCATGTTCTTCATCTGGCTGTTTTGTTGTGCAAAGATGGTCTTGGATGGGAATAAGAAGGGGATCCGGTACAAGAAATAGCGGGGTTTTGAGGGTGGAGGGGAGGATTCTTACAGAGGGCGTCTTTTTCGTGAGCATGTGTAGAAGGCTCGCCATTGTTCGGCAGAGAAGATGCAAAACGAGACTTCTATTTGATCAAGAATTAAGGTCAGAGCAAAATGCCACTTGCACTTAAAATGGCGTCTTTTCGATTGAAGTGGGAAAGAAAAATAAGGGAAAAAACACAAAAATAGGTAACATGCCCCCATGCAGGATCGAACTACAGACCTTCAGTTTACAAGACTGACGCTCTACCACTGAGCTATAGGGGCTTCCTGAAATTTACTTTTTCTACATTAACTAGATATTTATAAATTATTTTCTAACTTTAATAAATATTTTCAAACTTTAATAATAAATATTGATAATCTATTTTATAACTTTAAGATCCATTTGGATTCGGGAAGTGTTTCATCTGATCTCATTATTATAATTTTTTCAAATTCTCACATAAAATATAATACACAATTCAAAATTTTAAAATTGTAATACAATTTTTTCAAATTTCAAAATAATAATAATATTAAAAAATAATATTCTAACAATATTTTTTTCAACTTTCATCTTTTATCTAAAACCATCTCATCTCTCAATACAAATCAGCTCTAATAATAAATATTGATAATCTATTTTCTAACTTTAATAATAAATATCGATAATCCATTTTCTAACTTTAATAATAAATATTGATAATCTATTTTCTCCATCTCATTTATTCTCGTATTACAAAGCTGAATATTGAATTTCTTCAAATCTTTGTTACAGGTTAATCAAACCAAAGTGGCACCTTTACACTTAGACGTACAGCTTTGCGTATCAACATCATGTAATTTTCTGTAACAAGTCCACCGTGGAGCTCCTACGTAAGGTTGAGAAGTGGGTGCTGCTGACGGTGAGAGGCGGCGGGAAGAAGGTTAGGGATGAAATCCTAACTCACGTGTGGTGGAATTCGGGAAGCTTCAAACTGAAGTGAAGTCTTCAGTTGACTCAAAGGAACTCAACTGAGTTCAGAGGAATACTTGGGCTGGTCGTGGGCCACTGGACATGGGCTAATGTAGGAGTCCTTTAATTCAGTCTTTTATTTTATGTAATGGGTCAGAAAGTACTGGGCCGCAGGGTAGTCCCTGGGCTATTATCTCTTTCAGCTTTTATCTAATTCTTAGGCCTGTTTTGGGTCATGATGGGCCACGTCTGTACAAGGCGGAGGCCTTTCTCCTTTGGTTGTAAGTTTATTGTCTACGCAGTGTAGCTACTGGAAGTCTATCGAAAAAGTAATGAAACCCTAGTTTCTTCATCTAATTTCTTCGAGTAATGTCACGTGTAGATATGGAGTGCGCAAACATTTTGTAATTATTTTAAAAAATAGTAAAGTCTACTATTAAAAAATTATTATTATTATCGTTATTTTTTTCATATGAGTCTCATATTTATTCACTTTTTTTAAAGTGATTGTACGGCATTTACGTACTCACGTCTGCAACTATCATTTTTCAATTTCTTCTCTGTCTTTACCCCTTTTTCTGGAGGCACTCCCCTCGAAGTGAGTTTTCCTGTATATGAATCCTTTTCGGTTCGGGTGTGACACATTCCGCGAATTATCATTTACCAAAACGGACTAGGGTATGCGTATAATATTGCTTGATCTCAGTGGTATCATGTCCACACATGAGATACCAAAACAGCACTATGTGATTGTTCCCCACTGTCCATGCATGTATATAGTTGTGTTTAGAGAAGATTGTTCTTTGACTAATGCATGCAGGTGCAGTGTCTATCCACTGGATTTCTTTATGAGTATTCCAGTGGCCGGCCTGCCAATGAGATACCGAGTTATTGTTTTTGCATTCATTAATTTCATAATTAAAGCTAGTAAAGCATAGCATCGTTTTCCATGAACCTCGAAGCAACGCAAGATATTTATATTTGTAAATGAACCTCAAATTAAAGCTCTATAATTTGGGCAATGAAGATATCTTTCATGCATGGGACTAAAATAACTGCATTAATTTGTAATTACTTGGAGACGGAGTGTATCCTAATAAATTAATAATGGATATTGCAGATCGAGAAGTTCCCTATCAGGAATCCGTATGAATGGTAATTTTTCCTGGTCTGCATTTTTCTCATGTGTGCAGGACAGAAGATGTTTATTTCCTCCACTGCATTTTTCCTGATCATCGATTGCTTTTCCTAACCGATGATCTTGAAGATGGAAATATGGGTTTATTCCGGAAACATCTTAAAACAACAAACCACAGTACACTTTCAGCTTCCACCGCCTCCAGCGGTGGCTCCACAGTTCGCACAACAATGAGAATTGTAAAAAATTGTCATTTAAGACTGCGCCCTCTTTGGAGGGTGGGGACCAAGTATTTGATCCTAAATTTTTTTTTTTCACTTTTTCATTGTGGTTGTTGTAATGAGGTGTTTGTTGGGAACCCCACCCCCTCCTCATCTATTTCGTTTTTCTTATCTGAAAGATATATTTGCTTACTTAGAACACTCTATTAGCTAAAGCTAAAGTACATTTTTTATGAATGTAAGATGAATTTAACTTTTGACTATTCCATTCACATAAGTCTCCACATTGGAATAGCTATTTTTTCATTATATAACAATAAAATAATATAAAATAAATTTGACTTTGGCTATTCACATCAAATTTTTACATTAAATTATCCATTTATTCATTATATAGCAATGAGTAATTAATAATTAAAAAATATTTAATTTTTTAATTATTAATTTATTTTATTTTATCATATTTTATTAATTTCTATAATTCCCATTCAACTATATATTTTTTTTTATCAAATTTGGACAGAGTATCCATGAATCCGTGCACTAAACAAAGCATCCATTCAACAAATATTTCTAAAAACTGGACATGTTGGTTTGTGGAGAGAGAAATAATTCATAAAATAAGAATTTGGCTTATGCACAGGAACATTCAAATTTGGAAATTATTTTAAATGTAACTGTAGCTAAATTTTAGTTAATCCATTGTAATCCTTTTTTGTTCTTTAATGACTAAATATTCAATGGATTTAGCTTTTGAGGATGCTCTTAGAGCATCCACATTGGCTTAGTCAAATGGAAAAGTTAGTTAAATTTTAGATAATTGATGTAAAAAATACTCCACATTGGATTGGCCAAATCTAAAATAAGATAGATTTCTGCCACAGTCGTTGGTCAAAGATGGAGGATTACTATTGATTTATCAAATATTAAAATATTAATTTCTCACTCCAATAAAAATATTATTTGGTTTGTAATTAAGAAATTATAGAATTTTAGATGAGTTTAATCAAATATTTTTTGTTATTAACATTAAATGACTTTTGAAAATATGATTTTTTTAATATTAATTTAATTAGAATATAATTATTATTAATATTAAATTGGTAGAATTATAAAATGTGTACAAATAAATTAAATAAAAAAAGTATTAATTTAATAATATTTTATTATTATATAGAGAGTGAATGACTAATCCAATGTAAGGATTGAATTTAAATAAAATAGGTAAATGCAACAAAGTATGATATTGACTAAATTTTAAAGATGCATTTGGTCTAACCAATGCTAATGCTCTTAGGAAAAGAAAAATGTTCACTGGTCAGGAGTAGAAACCTTGCCCATGCCATGACCTTTGCCGTTGTTCATACTGCTTAGAATAATCTTCCCATGATTCACCCCGGGGGGGGGAGATGGAACAGACTTTTCTGAAATAAAAGGTTGGATCAGTTCTGAATAATAAGAAAGAAATGTGAAACACGTCAAAAAGGAAAAAAGAAAAAAAAAAGGAAAATAATGTGAAACTTGGTTAGTTGCTTTAAAGAAAATTCAAAAAAGAAAAGTCGGAGCACACCGGTGGAACTTCTCACTTTTTTGCAATATTTCATGCTTCCCGAATGAATATTTCAGCCTTCCTGAAGGATTTTAGGCCTGACGTTGCAAGAAGACGTCGTAGTTTTTGTCAAAGCTTCTTTTAATTTTTTTTTATTTTTTTGTTGCAGGCCTGGAAATATTTTTTCAAATTTCTATATAAAATATAATAAATAATTCAACTTTTTCAAATCTTAAAATAATAATAATATTTTAAACTTTTATCTAAAATCAAAATTTCTCATCCCACTCTCTAAACCTAACTATATCAGGACCATTTTTAGTATTCTCACCATGCACAAGGAGACAGATAAAGAGACAGAGAGAGCTAGGGAGAAAGAAAGCGCACACAGATTTTTCTTTTGCTTACTAATTATACATGAGTGTGCTTACTAATTATACATGAGTGGGAGAAGTAAGAAGAAAGAGGTCTGGAAAGAAACTATGTAAAACTATAGAAAGAAACTATGTAAAACTATCCTATTACATTATGAGCCTTGTGTTTTTAGCCAAATGCAGCACGTGCTATAAGGCAAGGCCCCCAGACAGACAATGGATTAACTTAAACATACATTTTCACGTGCATAATTTATTCTCAGACATCCTCAAACTTTATCCTTACATGCATGTGGACTTAGTGCTTGATCTGAAAGAGCATACATCTAACATCCTTGCTGTCGGGCCTCTGTTTTGGGTCATCTACTGTACAAAAGCAAGCAATCTTCAGAACCAAGAGCATTTGTTCCTCAAATCCATTTCCCAGAAGCTTTGGATCGATTGCTTGTTTGGGATTCTCGGATGTCATTACATTCTTCATCCATTTAACCAAGCTCATCTCATTTGTCTCTTGGAAAAACTGATCGGACGGCAGCTTTCCGATCACCAAAACCCCGAGCATCACCCCAAAGCTGTAGATATCACACCTGTCTGTGAACTTCAGTGTCTGGTGGTACTCCGGCGCTATGTAACCCACGGTTCCGGCGACGTTGGAAGTCGAGATATGAGTATTAGCATCAGGCATGGCCTTTGCAAGCCCGAAATCTGCAATTCGAGCTTCCATGTCATCATCGAGGAGAATGTTTGCCGGCTTGAGATCTCTATGAATTATACGCGGGCTATGGTGCATGTGAAGATACTCGAGCCCTGCTGCAACTCCCAGTGCAATCTTGTGCCGAGCAAGCCAATCCAGTACTTTATTCCCTTGTGAAACATCAAATAACATGTCCTGTAAACTCCCATTCTTCATGAATTCATACACGAGAAGATGGCAATCAGGCCGACTCAGATGGGCTAGCAGAGGAAGAAGATTCCGGTGCCTTATCTGACCGACGGTATTGATCTCCGATCGAATTTGACGCATTTTCTTGTTCAAAAGCTTGCTATCTTCGTCAGTCAATTCTGCAGCATCCTTTGGAGGTTGAGTTATCTTCTTTATGGCAATCATTTTCCCGTCGCTTCCAGGCAATTCTGCCTTGTAAACCTCTCCACACCCACCTCTTCCTATGATCTCCAACGAAGTTAGCCCGTCTTCTTTTTCCAGGAAAGCCAAGTGCTCGGCTTTCTTTATCAGAGGACTAAAGATTGAAGGGCCTGGTTCCTTTCCTCCACTTCTTACCACAGCCAAGATTAGCTTAAACATTAACGAAAAGATGAACCCAGATATGCTTCCTGCCAGTCCTCCAGCCAGGAATCCGAGTATCCATCCAGTTAGCTTCCGGTGATTTTTTTTACGTTTGTTAGCTGATGGCGCCGGAGAAGGGGCTGGAGCATCAGAAGGGGCAATTCCACTTCCAGATGGTGCAACTGCAGAATTACTATCGTTTCTTCTGGTTGAATGGTCTTCCATAGTGTACCGTCGTTTTGGGACATCGGAGGCGGAGTATTCGAGCCGGTTCATCAATGGGGCTGAACCTTCAAGAAACGGGTTTCCGGAGAAGTTGAAGAATCTCAGATTACGGTAAGAACGAACTGACGCAGGAACTTTTCCGGTGAAGAGATTATCCGCAATAGAGAGATTCTCCAAGTTGGGAAAGTACTTCAAGAAACCCAGGTCCCCGGAGAACTTATTGGAGGCAAGATCGAGGACTCGAAGGCGTACAAGCGAGGACAATTCCCTCGTGATTTCCCCGGAAAACCGGTTGTTCCGGAGGTTCAGAATTTCCAGTTTCCGGCAGTCAACTATTTGGGAGGGAAGCCGGTCAACCAGCTGGTTGTTAGGAAGAGAGAGCTCCTTGAGCTCAGAGAGACGAGCGATCAACGGGGAAAGAAACCCATCGAGGCTTTGGGAATCGAAGACGAGTCTCGTGACTCTGAGCTCATGGATGCTGTTGTTCGAGAGCCTCCTCTCGCAGAAAACACCAGGAGTGTTGCATGGTTTGGCAGAGAGGTAATGGTGAGCGTTGAGGCCCAAGTTATTTTGGAGAGTGGAGAGGGCTTTGAGATCGGAGAGGTTGAGAGTCAACCTGGAGTGAGTGAGAAGGAAGAGGGAGAAGAGAGTAAGAAGGGAGAGGCGAGCTTTGCCGTGGCCATTGCCATTACCGTTAATGGGAAAGGCTGCCATTTCTGGCGAGGTATGTGAAGTTCGGTAGCTCCTCTCTTTTGGTTGGAAGTTTTGTTATCCTTTATAGGCGCCTGCTTGCCGTGTGGAAAAATTTCAGACTTCGGGAGCTCCCTTTCAAATCAGGGGATTAATATATTATTATTTTCTTTATTAAGAAAAATGGACAGTTGATTTTGTTTTATTCTCTTTTTTCTTGACGAAATAAAGTAGGATTATTTTATTAACTGATTTAGAAAAATCTATCCTCTAAGAGAATTTGGGAATCGACTTGTATACATAATGGTATAAAAATGCAGAGCATAAGTGGAAGATGCATTATCCCTATGTAATTCTTATTATCCATATAAGAGATTTGTTGGATATTGAGATGATTTCAGATAATCAATGAATAATAATAAAAAATAAAAAATAATTTATGAATAATAATAAATTATTTATAAATAATAATAAATATTAATAAAATAGTCTGAAACTATTTCACTTACCAAACACAACCGTACGAGAATTAGAGCACGAGGCTATGAACTATGAGATAATTTTTCAAATGCATACGATAAATCTTAAATTTTCTCTCAAGATAATTTATAAGATGAAATACTAATACTAGATACATTTATAGAGTATGAAAGTCTCGTGTATTTCTTTTGAAAAACAATAAAATCCTTTATTAAGAAATGATATTCTTCATGTGGGTCCAAACTTGCCTATTTTTTTAAGGGAGTGTTGAGACTTGCATACTTTATGATTGTATAAATAATTTTTATTTAAGATTAGATCTCCTCTACATTTTTTCTTTATTATTATAAATATAAAAAGATAACAAATAAAAATACGTGTGTAGTGTAAAAATGATAAGTATAATTTCTCAATTATCAAAGGATGACGTATCCATGAAAATTATTACTCATGAATTAATCATTTGTTTGTTGTTGCAAAATAAACTCGTTCTAATTACAATCAGAATCAATTGATAGTATGTCGCATTTTAATCAATGACCTTAATTATTACCTTAACGCGTTTGAAGTGGTCCATTATCAAAAAGAAAGAAAAGAAAAAAAACAAAGATTGGGGACAGATGCAGGCTGAAGCCCCCATTCAACACGCCACAGTCAAGTCCATTAGAGTTGGAAATGTGTGTGTTGATTGGAAGCTTCCCCGAAGTCTCTGAGTCGAGTCAACGAAAAAGCGGGACAAGTCTTTTAGCCACTTTCGTCCGTTGGATCGTCTTTATAATTAATGGCTTGAAATTGACAGCGTCATCCCCGGAAAAGTACCTGGTCCCTGCCGCCTTGCAACAGATGAGAAATTGAGAGGGCCGCAATTTTTATATATCCAATTATTATTACGCGGTATTAGCCATTAAAATAGGAATTTTAATTTATATTGGATATATTTTTATTATATTTATATAATATATATTAAAAAAATAATATTTACAATCTAAAATAAACAAGTCTCACGCATTCTTTTTTTAAAATATAAATAAATTTGAGGTCTACATAAAAAAAAAAAAAAATCAATTTTCTTCCATTAATTAGTTGCAAATTTGCAATATTTAGAATAATTATATATGGTAAAGTGATTTGCATACTCGAGACTTTTATTTACAAATTATAAGTCATCTCCATGAAAACTATCTTTTTCTTGGAAACCAACGTGCAATTTCCTTTCTTTTATAAAAATCCCTCTTTTCCGTCCACACACAATGAGTTTGTAGAAATGTTAGTCTCATGCACTCGTTGTTGACTTGATGGGCAGTTTTCTTGGACTTGTTCAGCAGAATCTGAATTACAGACTACTGGCATGCATTAGTTATAAGCTAATCATGTAAATTTTTTCTTCGTAATTGCCGATTCCTTTGATTTGCATACTAGAGACTTTGCGTGCGTGCCAATTCGGTTGAACCGGATTGGACCGAATTGGCAGATTTGGTCTAGTGCGGTATCGATTTTTAAAAATGAAAATTGATCCTGAACTGATTTGGTATCAGTTTTCATATTTTGAAAATCGGTTTAAACCGAACCAAACTGATACATACATATTTTTAATTTTTTATATTATATGATTTTTATATTATTATTATATATATTATATGCTACATTTCTAATTAATATAACATGAAATTCTAATCATATTATTCAAGTCTATTAATTTTATAACATAAAATTAATATACTAGTATAATTAGACACTACTTATACTATTTTAATAATCTTATTATTCAAGTTTATTAATCTCACTAATAAGTTAGACACTACTTATATTATACTACTATAATTGAACATTAAAGAATTAGTAATTGTTAATAATAAATACTAA
>QEOT01009311.1:0-39441 GCA_003123785.1 Pterocarya stenoptera | reverse complement strand
TTTTGTGCTGCCAGGAGATGAACATCAGTAGGGGAGGACATGAATTGACTTAGAGTTTGAACACTAAAACTGATGTCAGGCCGAGAGATGGTTAGATATAGGAGACGACCAATCATGCATCTGTAAATACTGGGATCAGGGAGTGGTATCCCAGTAGACTGAGCCAATTTAAGATTTTGTTCCATGGGAACTTTAGCTGTGTTGCTGCCAAGATTACCTGAGTCTGCTAGAATGTCCAGTGTGTACTTGCGTTGACATAAATAAATTCCTTTGGAAGATCTTGCAATTTCAATGCCAAGGAAGTACCTTAGTTTGCCGAGGTCCTTAATCTTGAATTTGCTATGTAAAAGTAGCTTCAATGTGTGGACAGAATTAATGTCATTGCTTTCCACGAGTATGTCATCAACATACACAAGAATGGCAACAAAAGAACCATTTGTATCTCGGGTGAAAAGGCTGTAATCAGCCTTGGACTGTGAAAAACCAGACTCAATTAAAACAGTTGAGAACTTAGAGTACCATTGCCTCGATGCTTGTTTGAGGCCATATAGACTCTTGAGTAACTTGCAAACTTGGTGAGGAGATCCTTTGGTGTAACCAGGAGGTTGATTCATGTAAATTTCTTCATAGAGGTCCCCATGTAAGAAGGCATTATTCACATCGAATTGATGTAAATGCCAACCTTTGATTGAGGCAATTGCAAGGAAAACTCTCACGGGGACTAATTTTGCAACGGGAGAGAATGTTTCTTGATAATCCACCCCTTCAAGCTGAGTGTAGCCTTTAGCTACTAGCCGTGCCTTCAATCTTTCCACACTCCCATCTGAATTATATTTTATCTTATAGATAAACTTGCAATCAATAGGAATTTTCCCATGAGGTAAATCAGTGAGTTGCCAAGTATTGTTTGCTTCCAAGGCAGCCAACTCAAGATCCATTGCTTTGCACCAACCAGGGTCCCTAAGGGCTTGTTTATAGGTCTTAGGTTCAATGTGTGAGGAGATGGTGGTGGAGAAAGCATGATGTGAAGTTGAGAAAGCATGATATGAAAGGGTGTGGTGTAGGGAAAAAGGCTTACCTGAAGAGGACGATGGCAGCTTGTTCAACTCTGGAATAGGTGCAGTCAGTGCAGTCTTTGGGCAATGAAAATCCTGCAGGTATTGAGGGGCACTTCGAGTTCTAGTTGACCTTCGAGGAGGAATAGGAGAGAAGGTAGGAAGAGGTGGTGGAGTAGGAATGGAAGATGATGATGGTAAAGGGGAAAGAATGGGAGGGGAAGGACTGTTGGAAGTGGGGGTGACAGGTGTTTGTGAAGTTGTGGGTAGGGAAACTGGTATAGAATGTGGTAGGTTGGAAAGAATAGTAGGTGGAGAAGATAAGGAAATAGGAGAGGAGGAAGAATGAGTGATATGGAATGGAAAGATGGTTTCATGGAAATGAACATCTCGGGACAAAAAAAAATGCCCAGTTTAGAGATCAAACAGTTTATATGCTTTGACACCGAAGGGATATCCTAGGAATACACATGCTCTGCCTCGAGGATCAAACTTCTTCCTTCCATGAGATAGTGTAGAGGCATAAGCAAGGCATCCAAACACTTTCAAGTGGTTGTACTTTGGTGGGTGATGGAGGAGGGTCTCATAAGGGGTTTTATTTTGCAAGAGGGGGGTGGGTGTTCGATTTATAAGGTAAACTGCTGTGAGAACACAGTCAATCCAGAATTGAAGAGGGATATTTGATTGGAATTTCAATGCTCTAGCAACATTCATGATGTGTTGGTGTTTTCTTTCCACTTTTCCATTTTGTTGTGGGGTCTCCACACAACTCTTTTGATGGATAATACCTTTGTTTTTGAAAAAATCTCTCATTTGGAACTCGGTTCCATTATCACTTCTAAGGATTTTCACTTTGGTGTGGAATTGAGTTTCAATTAAATTGCAGAAAGAGACAATGCAAGGCCTTGTGTCTGATTTGTTTTTAAGCATATAAACCCAAGTTGTCCGAGAATAATCATCAAGTATGGTTAGGAAATATCGAGATCCATCATTAGCAACAGTGGAGTTGGGTCCCCATATATCACAGTGGATAATATCAAAAGCATGTAAAGAAGAATTCTGTGATTGGGGGAAAGGTAAACGGTGTTGTTTTGCTAAAGGACAAATGGAACAAAGTGTATGCTCATTGAATTTCAAGTTGTTTCTTACAATAGGATCAGTAATTAAAACTAATCTGGAAAAAGAGGTATGGCCAAGACGATAGTGCCATAGATCAGAAATGAGATTGGTATGATCAGAAAGTCTTACTACACCAATATGGGTTACAGGGACAGCTTCTCCATTTGGTAATTTGACTTGATAACAAGTAGTGGCTGTTATGGAAGTGAAGAGGGAGGTGCAGCAGATGAAGTGTGTGGTTGTGAAGGATGCTGTGTGTGAGTAGAAAGACAGGTGGACATACCAGAAACTCGTGAGGAGCTGACTTGATTATTTGAAGGTGAGGCAGAAGGTTGAGCAACTGTTAGTGAAGCAATGGCTGGGCTGGTGTCCTTGGAATGCAAAAGAGCAATGAGTTGTTGGTACTGGCTCTTGGTGAGAGCCATGGACTCAGTGGAGTCTTCATCATGATCACTGTCTGAGTGTGCTCGAGATTGAGTGGCAGCTGCTGCAACATGTTTAGTTTTGCCATGGAGCTTATGGCCAGGGGGGTAACCATTCAATTTATAGCATTTTTCTATAGTATGACCATTCATGTGGCAATGTGTGCATTGTGGTGGCTCAGCATTACCTGCTTTGAAGCAAGTATCAAAGGAATGTCCAGGGATTTTACAGTGGGAGCAATAAGGACGATTGTTTTTCTGGTTACTAAATTTGGCATGAGGTTTGAAAGTTTTAGCTTGCATGGCCATGGAATCAGAGAGATTAGGGGAGGAAATGATTTGGTGTTGGCGTTCCTGTTGCTGAACCATTGAGAAAACTCGGTTAAGGGGGGGTAGGGGATCAAGCAACATGATCTGGTCTCTGGTGTGAGAGTAAGTATCAGACAATCCCATAAGAAATTGAATAACACAATCACGGTCATATCTGTCATGAAGAGTCTTTAATTTGCCACATTCACAGTTAGGAATAGGATCATAGATAGCAAGTTCATCCCATAATCCCTTAAGGTTACCAAAATAGATGTTAACAGGATCTTGATTTTGTGATAGACCAGCTAAATCTCTTTTGAGTTGAAAAATGCGAGAACCGTTTTGTTGAGTAAATCGATCTTGTAGTTCCAACCATAAAATTCGAGAATCATCTACTAAAGCCAAGCTGGATTTCACAGAGGGACTTACAGAATTTTGCAACCATGATACAACCAAGTCGTTGCATCTCTCCCAAGCTTCGAACAAAGGATCTGAAGGATCAGAGGGTTTAAGCAATGTGCCATTGATAAACCCTAGTTTATTTTTGGCACGAAGAGCACGACTAATGGTGCGGGACCAGCTGGCATAGTTATCAGCAGTGAGAAGGTCAGAAACTAGAGATGCAGCTGGATTATCTCCATTCTCGATTCGGAATGGATTGAAATGGTCTGAGAAATTGAGATATTTGTTTTGGGAAGGTTTGTCAGATTTTGGAGGGTTTTCATTCGCCATCAGATCGGTGTGGCTCTTGATACCATGTAAGAAAAGGAAATGAAGAGAAGAAAGCACAAAAGAAGAGCAGCTGCAGAAAGGAATATATTCTGTATCTTCGTATTTCTTTAATGGAACAGTACATGCATATATACATAAGAGGAAAGAAAGATCTAACTAACTATTGATATGAAAAGACATTGGTGCCCTCTATGTACAACTCAGTAAAGGAAAAATAAATAACAGAATAACAAACGTGAACGGATGAAACAGAGTGCATGTCATGTGATAGCAGCTTCTTTTCCTTTATTTGTATACGGCTCTGCTTTATTTTCCAATAGAATGTCGTCCGCAAATAGCAGACGAGCGACAGGTAAGCATCCCTTGAATTCTTTATAAGGCAAAGTTTTTCCATTATTCAACAAATTAGAAATTAATCTCCTTAATTTTTCCTCACTTAAAATAAAAAGCAGAGGTGATAGTTGATCTCCTTGACGTAGCCCTCTACCTAAAATGACTGAAAATCTTTGTTCTAAGAAACATTGTTGTACACGAGTTATCCAATTATCTAAGAGGCCAAAAGCTTGAAGTAACAGGGATAAGTATTTCCAATTCCCCCTATCAAACGCTATATCCATATCTATCTTGAGAAGCAATTTCCACCCACAGATTTATTTGAAATCTTGATGTTAGTTTCTATGCCAAATCAATGTTCAGTAATCTGTCTCCCACTGACAAAGGCGCCTTTGCTGATGGATAGGGTCATCAATCTTTGGAATAAGAGTGATAATAAATTATTTAAAGTAATCTGATAAATTTCCCCCAGTAAAGAATTCAATAACAGCTTCTAGAAGATCTTGACAAATGATAGACCAGTAGGTTGTGTAGAAAGCAGCTGAAAAAACATCAGGTCCTCAAGCCAAATCTATGGGGATGGAAAAGATTGTTTCCTTTAGTTCTTCTAGAGATGGATCGGCCATCAATCAACATTTTGTTAACTTCCAAAGCAACTAGAGGGATATTGGCAAAGAAATCTTCAGAAAAATCAACCCCTAATCAATTAGCTGTTTTTTGAAAAAAAATCAACAACTGCCAAGTGGATTGAAGTTTATTTGATATGGTATTTCCATCAGGCAAGGTTAAGAAAGATATAGTATTCCTCTTTCTTTTAAAAAGTAAACTTTGATGAACAAACTTTGTATTTCTATCACCCTCTTGCAACGAAGAAATTCTCCATTTTACTTCCAATACACTTTTTTTTTTCTAAAAAGAAAAAAAGGACGAAACCCCAATTTTATTAATAAACTCTCACTTGTGGCGGAGGAAAACCGTGGTTACATCAAGATACCTGGGGGCTACAATAATATGATCGAAAAGAGGCCAAACCCAGATATCAAGAGGACTAAAACATCTAAGATAGAAAGAAACACAACAAAGTTCTCGTAAATAGAAGAGGCCAAAATGGTAGTAAGGATCTTCAATCCTATATAGACAAAAAAACCTGCAAAAACAAACACTCACAAATAATAGAAAGGGATAAATGAAATAGAACAAGAAAAACGTACCAGGAAAGAACTCTAGGAGATCCGCAAATAAGGAAGACCAATTCTGTCCAGACGAAGAAGACCTCTGAGAGTAATAGGCAGCAATTGATCTCCAGACCAGCCCATATTAGATCCACTGGCTCCCCACTTGGCAAGGAAGTCAGCCACATCATTACATTCCCGAAAAACATGTTTCATTCTATAATCCAAACGATTCAAATACACTTGTAATTCATCCCAAAAATCCTCTAAGTACCAAATATTACAATCACCCTTGATGATCCAATTGACGAGGATTTGAGAGTCAGACTCAATTTCAACCTGAGTAAATCCCAAATGATAGCAACGACGGACACCTTCGAGCAAACTTTTCAATTCAGCAAAATTATTAGAGCCCAAACCCAAAGCCACAGAATAAGCCACAAGAATCCCACCACTGCTATCACGAATGACACCCCCTGCTCCTGCTGGAACCGGATTACCAAAACAACTACCATCCGTATTCAGCTTAATCCAACCCTGAGGAGGTCGAGTCCACCTAACCACATGAAGCTTCTTAGGTCTAGGTTCGAGAAAAGGAATTTCCAATCTTCTTAAAATAGCAACATCCTTAGAAGAAATGGAAGAAACTTTCATGATCAAATCCATAACACGACGAAGCCAGAGTTTAATAACATGCCAAACCGACTCCACAGTTTCCCCCTTATCTTTATACCAAGCCTTGCAACGTCTATTCCAAAGCTGCCAAGAAACAATAGACGGGAGAAGACAAAAAATAATCCGAACTTGAGTAGAATTTCCTGCCCTATGGAACCAAAAATTAGTTTGTTCCCGCCATGTATGCAATACACCCATATGCACACCAAGCTGGCTCGCAGCCAACCTCCAAATCCGTCTAGCAAAATCCCCTGTACAGAGCACATGATTCAAATCCTCCATCTTTCCCTCGGCACAACAGTTACACTTAGAAACCATGGGAATACCAACTCCTTTAACTCTCTCGTCAACACTTAAGTAATTATTAATAGCCTTCCACATCATAATAGAAACTTTCTTAGGAAGATTGGTGTGCCAAATCCACTGAGCCCAATCTAAAGGAGGGGCTCTAATCCTAATAAAATCTCAAGCACTTTTAGTATTAAAAACCCCATTATTGTTATTCACCCAGAGTAAAACATCTTGACCCTCTTTTCTCCTAGCCATAAATTGATAGACGTCAGAAGCTTTTTGATGACCCACAAGATTTTCCAATAACAAAGTATCCCGCCCATTTTCAATACGACAATCTTTGATTTTCAATATAGGATTTCCAGTCACAGGAAAAAGGCCACTAAGTGAGCCCCCCTCCTCCCATTTATCATACCACAAAGAAATATTACCATCTTTCACAGTCCATTGAGAGCCATTTAACACATCTGGGATAGTATGAGCAATAGATTTCCAAAAATGGGTACCCTTGTTTGGCACCAAGAGGGATAAATGATTATCTTTAACATATTTGCCTCTAAAGAAATCAGCCCATAAAGACTTATCCTGCATGAGCCTCCAAGCAAATTTCATATGAAGGGCACGTTGAATATCCCCAAGGTCCCGAATACCCAAACCCCCTTCATTAGTAGGTCTACAAATATGCTTCCAGGAAACCCACTTCCGCTTACCTTTGCCATTAGTATCACCCCAAAAGAAAGAGTTAAGAATCTTATTCAAAACCATAAGCACAGCATTAGGGACATGTAACACAGCAAGAAGATGAACAGCCATACTAGATAAGACATGACGCAAGAGAATAATACGACCACCTACCGAGAGTATTTTCATCTTCCAACCAGCAATTTTTTTATTAACTTTCTCAAGCAAATCAACAAAATGAATCACCTTAAGTTTACCCACCACTATAGGCATACTCAGATATTTAAAAGGAAAAGACCATTCAGAAAACCCAATGAGACGAAGAAGAGCATGTTTCCTGGACATTGGAATTTTATTAGAAAAATAAATAGCACATTTATCCTTATTGAGAGATTGACTAGACCAATTTTCATAAAGCTTTAAAACTTTCATCAAATTCCTCAGAGACCGATTACCACTATTTGCAAATATAACAATATCATCAGCATACATAAGGTGGGAAATGAGAGGAGTACCTCTAGCTTGAGTGAACTGACCAATTTTACCATTCACAAAATTCTGATTGAGAAGTCGAGAGAGCACCTCTTGCATAATGATGAACAAGTAAGGAGAGAGAGGATCCCCTTGTCTCAAACCACGCTGGCCCTTAAAGAATCCCAAAGAAGTGTCATTCATCATGACATAAAACTAGGGGGAGGAAATACATAGCTTAAGAAGAGCACAGACATGATTAGAAAAATCAAAATTAGACAAGACATGTAACAAAAAATTCCAATCCACTCTATCATAAGCCTTAGACATATCAAGTTTAACCAAAACATTGCCCCCATTAGTTTTTTTATTTATAGAATAAACCATCCCCTGGGTAAGGCTAATATTCTCAAAAATACTACGACTCGGGATAAACGCCCCTTGTTCTTGAGAAATCATCTTAGGGAGCAACTTCGTCAGACGGCTCACAATAATCTTGGCACAAATCTTATAGATCACAGAGCAAAGGCTTATAGGCCTAAACTTGTCAAAACCAGAAGGTTTGTCCACTTTAGGAATTAAAACAATGGAAGAAGAACAGTAAAATCGAGGAAGCGAATTATTATGAAAAAAATCAGCAATAGCTTCCAAAATATCATCTTTAACAATATCCCAACAAACTCAAAAGAAACCCGACCCAAAGCCATCTGGACCAGGGCTACTATCAATAGGAATACTGAAAAGAGCATCTTTAACTTCCTCCATAGAAGGAATGCTGCAAATGACCCCATTCTCCACTTCAGAAATGGATGAATCAAATCACTCAAACAAGGCATATCATGACTACTACTATGGCCCAAGAAATTTTGAAAATAGTCAACAGCAACCTTATGAATATCAAAAGGAGTATGCAAAATAGTACCATGCACCAAACGCATATCATTAACCCGTTTATGGATCTTTGCATTCAAATAAGCATGATAGAACTTAGAATTTTGGTCCCCATCTTTCATCCAATTTTTCTTGGCCAAATGAGATAGCCGAGTGTCCTCTCTATCCATCCAGGTGAATAACTCCAACTTAGAGGCTACGAGATCATTCTCATCCTCTTCATTGAAACAAACTTGAAGACGATTTTCCAGAGAGTCAATACGATTTTCTAACTCTTTAATAATGACCGTAGTTCTACCAAAAACACTATGATTCCACTCTTTCAAAGCCACCCTAACCCTTTTCAGTTTATACGATAAATTATTTAGACCAATACCAACCCTCTCTTGATTCCAAACCCCCTTCACAAGACTAAGAAAATCAGAATGATTAGTCCACATAAATTGGAAACGGAAGGAGCTAGGACCATACCTGAAAGGATCCTCATCCATTTGGATTACCAACGGGGAATGATCAGAGGTAGTGCGAGCCAACACCTGGAAAAAAATATTGGGAAAACAATTAAGAAAATTAGAATCAATAAAACATCAGTCTAACCTTGCCCATTTGCAAGCCAAACCGCTTTGACCATTGCACCAAGTCATCTTCTGCCCTTTGAAACACATGTCCATCCAGCCACAATTCCGGATACACTGGTTGAATTCTTCCATGGCCACAAAAGGTCGAGGGAGACCACCTCTTCGTTCCGAATCATCTTTAATAATATTGAAATCACCACAAATCACCCACGGGAGATTACCACTACCAGAAGCCTCTAGATCCGCCCAAAGAGCTTGCCTCTCAAGATGATTACACTTAGCGTAAACAATAGATAGAAGGAAAATATTTCCATTCTCTTCAACTTTCACAGACAAGTGTTGATTTGAACTAGCCAACCAATGAATGGAAACTTCCAAATTCCACAGCAACCAGATTTTCCCACCTTGTTCTTCATTAGTGATAAAAACCTCACAATTTAATTGGCCCAAAAAATTTGGAATTTTATCCTTTAACATGAAAGGCTCAGCCAATGCAATAATCTTTGGCTTATATTTTTTAATAATTTTTTTCAACTGCTGTTGAGAAGAGCCAACTCCCCTAATATTCCAAAAAATAATGGGACTAATCATAGATTAAATTTAGATAGGCGAATAACCACCCTAGTAGAATGCCTTTTTTGAAACTTACTTGGGCCATCCAAATCACTACAATAATCCTTATTCAAGTCTGCCTTGAGATTGTCTCACTCAACTTCAGGATCTGATTGAACATTAATAGCTAAAGCCATAGCATTATCCATATCAGCTCCATCATTTGCACTGCCAATGTTGACATCTCACCTTGGGCCTCATACCTACATAGACTCTCCCATTGATCCACATTTGCCTCAACTTGTGAAGCCCTCTGTTCGGCTAATTGAAAGGAAGCTAAATCCACTGAGTGCACAGCAGACGAGCTCCCCTCATGTCCCCCGTAATGCAAGACCATTTGATCATCACCTTGGCCCACAACATGGCCCACACTTTGACCCCCTAACTGAGTCTCGCAAACCACGGGTTGGACGCCGTCCAAGAGCCCTTTCATTGGACTTAGGATAGGCCAATGTCCTGTAGTCGTAGAACCCACTTGATCATCATCTCCTTCACGTCGCCCAGTATTCTGTACACCCGCCATATCCGAAACTTCATGAGCTCTTGTATGCTCGACCATGACTTCATTAACAGCAGATTCCCCATGTACAATCTCAGCATCCCCTCGCAAATCATCCTCTTTATTTTTAGTGTCTTTTCCTGGAGCTTTGGCAAATTCTCTTCTAGCGCTTCCGTTTCATTAACAATCCCTTCCACCTCTTTTATTTCACCCTTTTTAACCTAGATTTTCCGCCCCTGCACCTTCTTAGCTTGATCATTTCCATTTTGGTAGGTTTTTCCATTGTGCCCCTGGCACTTACAGACAACACAGTATGCGGGCAAGGTCTCATAGATAATTTCCTGCCTCCTACTCCCCTGCAAACCAGGTTTTCCAACCCAAAAGCATGAAATGGGATCTTTTGAAGAGTCAATTTCAAGGCAAACCCTTGCCTCATCTGTCCGAGTTGCACAAGCAGTAGCATTATCCCTCCGAATGAATTTGCCTATGGGCGCTGTTAACTGCTTCAACATGGATTCATGAAAAATATTTGGGGGAAGCCTAGGAAGAAATATCCAAACTGGGACACACGATGGTTCAAGTGCTTCATCAAACTCCGGAGTCCAAGCAAAAGGCCTGTATGGAGTCCCATTCACGTCACAAGATTCTCTAGAAAGGGCTTTATTAAAATCTCCTTCAGTGGACATGCGGACAAAAACATGCCTAGGACGTTGCATGGCAGAAACCACTGGCATGGATGAGAGTCCCCACTGGCTACGGATGAATGCCCTCACTGCATCAAGAGAAGGTCTTTGCCTTAGGAACTTTAAAACCATGGAGAAACGGAAAGGTTGGACCGTCCGCTCGACCTCCTCTGCCGAAAACATAAAACAAACTTCACCATCGATAATTTTCGATTGACGGAATGGAACTGTTATCTCCGGCAGCGGCTGAGGCACTGCAGAGATCACATCAACAAACGATTGAGGCTGGCCAGCAGGAGGCATCAATGCACCCGCGGCTGCCATGCAGGCGACGTAGACCTAGGGCGTAGAAAAAAAAAAAATTCCAATACACTTCTATTGCAAAGCCTCCATGTAATTATGTTGAAGCTCTTTTAAATTTGACTTAGCTGAGTGGGAATGATTATTTTCAAGAATGTATTCCCATTCTTGAACTTGATCCCTTAGAACATCTAACTTAAAAATATTCCCAAAAATTTGGGCATTCCAGCTTCTCAATGCAAACTTTAGCCTTTTAATCTCAATTCAATTACAACCAACCTCCCATGAACTCCTTACAGATGAGATTTGAGTAAGATAACCACATCCATTGGAATTTAAATGAAGAATGGCCAGCTCTTCCTCCAAGATGTTCTGAATTAGTATAGGGGAATGATCTGAACAAGTTCTTTCTAATGTTTTAAAGAGAATGGGGGAAATTTTGATAACCAATTACAATTGACTACGGCTTTATCTGATCTCTCCCAAATTCTCCTCTCCTTTTTATTGCTCTACCATGTGAATTTTGAACCCACAAATGGCATATCCATTAAAGCACATTGTCAATAAAATGAGTGAAGTCCAATTTAGAAGCAAATGAAACATGAACACCACCCAATTTTTCATCATCCTATTTAATGATTGAAATCCCCCACAACATCCAAGGCATGTTGACCACTGTGAGATTAGTGTTGTCTATTAATCTCAGTTTTGGTTGGTCTATCCACTAAATTGACATTCAGAATGCTTTTTTCCATAATACTCTCACAAAGGATGTATAGATGTCGCAGCCATCGGGTTTTAAACACCCTCAATATCCCAATTGTATTTGCAAGCTTAAGAAAGCTTTGTATGTCCTCAAGCATGCACCCCGGGCTTGGTTCTCCCGTTTAAGAAACAAGTTTATTGATATTGGCTTCTCTAGCACCAGGTTTGATTCCTCTTTATTCATCTACAAATCGAATTCAGTCATCACTTATATTCTTATTTACGTTGATGATATATTCATCCCAAGTTCAATTTCTGTTGCTATTTCTCACTTGCTGAATGCTTTTAAGCATCAATTTGCTGTCAAAGACTTAGGTCCTCAGCATTTCTTCTTTGGTATAGAAGCAATTTCATCCAATAAAGGTATACTTCTCTCTCGGCACTATTATACACAATATTCTAAAAATGGACAAGTATGCTTGTAGCCAAACCTGTGTGTACACCTATGGCTACTACTACCAGCCTATCTGCCTTTGAAGGAGAAATTCTTGACGACCCAACTCTCTATAGAGGCCTGATTGGTACTCTCCAATTTCTGATGATATTTCTCACTTGTTGAATACTTTGAAGCATGACTTTTCTGTCAAAGAATTAGGTCCTATGCATTTCTTCTTTGGTATAGAAGCAATTTCATCTAATAAAGGTATACTTCTCTCTCAACAATGTTATACATGATATTCTATAAAAGGACAAGTATGCTTGTAGCCAAACCTGTGTGCATTCTCATGGCTATTACCACTAGTGTGACGCCCCTGTCCCGGATAGGGTCGGAGATTTACCAACCGTCACCTAAAATCATATCTCACGGTATAGATATAATCTCAAATATCTCAATTACACGTAGATCTCAACTGTTTTAACCCAACTACTCCAAATAATTAACTAGGAACACCACAATTCTTAGTATAAATGTCAACCTCTCAACATACCACATCATCATAACACAACAAGTTTATTGAATAAAATTCTCCAATAACCATGGCATCATTTTGTACTTAATCCACTATGCTCACATAGTCTTATCCATGTTTTCTATTCTTGATCCTTAACTGAAACATCCAAAATATTTGAAAATATTGTAAAGATAAGTGGTGAGTTATCAACAACTTAGTAAGTAGAGAACATATACTAGTATGTAAACATGAGTCTTTTCATAGAGTTCAGAATGCAGAAACAAAACATTTCAACTTCAATATGTAGATCTCAAAAACGTGTTATCAGGATATCAGAGCGACATTTCAAACTGTTCATATTAATCTTTGGCATAATATGACTGAATATCATTATCTTATCTTATCATATCATCATATCATATCAGAGACCATATTTAACCCTCGTGGTAAGGTTGTGCTATCCCCGGTAGCCAAACCAGGCAATATCAGAATGTAAATCTTCCCCTTATTCATTCTCAGAGACTCGAGTGTGCATGCAGGAAAAATCACACAGAAAAGTCACTTTGTTTTTAAAGTGGGTGCACTCATATCAGAGATGTTGGTATCAACCATATAACAGAATCAGAATCATCGTATCAGAACCAAAAACATAATCAGATACAGAATCAAAACAGAATTAGAATTTCATGCCAAAGGTTTTTCAGACACCATATCAAATCAAACAGAATACTGAACAGATTCATATCATTTTCACATATCAAAACAGATTCAGAGCATCTTCATATAACAACTACAAATTTCCAATTTTCATATTCGCTCTTTCTGCACAGTTTAGAAACAAAATGCTAAACTTTTTGCTCATGTCTACACCAGTTATGTCAGAAAATATTTTATCTTTTATACATATTTCATGACTAATGCTGAATACATAACTAAGATTCTTTCCACATTTCTTTTCAAAACATATTATGCATATTTTTCACAAATCAACCTCAGGTCATTTTCTTTTTATGCAAAGTCTAGCATAGGAATTCCACTTACCTGGACCTTTTAACTTCTCTAAATTTCCTCACAATAGTGCCAAGGGAATATCAATCATTACCTATTAAATAGTTATGTAACTTGAGTAAATTTTCAATTGAACACATACTTCTTAATTAAAACTTGAGATATAAAAATCTATATTTCCTTAATGTTTAAAAATTCTCAGAATCCTAAAATATCGTCACTTCCCATAATACCATGATATCCACTTATTTTCTCCCACTAATCGATTAAACTCTAAAATATTCTCCACCCCAACATCTATTTCTCTTGACTTTTATCATAGGAAATAATCACAAATACTAAATTCTATGGTTAACACTAACTTGAAAATGGGTGTTTTTGTAAGAGAAATACTTTAACCACAAAAGAATTATACAAAAATAAACTCACAAACTAATGCGGTTTCATGCAATATTTCAGATTGTAACGTTACTTTTATTGTAAAGTAGATCTAACGGATCGTATGAAATCATATCAGTTTGTAGATTTATTTTTGTGTACTCTCATTGTATACGAAACACTTCTCTTTTTGTAAATCCTGCCTTAAACACATCACTGGTTATTTCACGTACAAGTTTTACATTATATAAGGGAGGTTAGCCCTTTTCAAGAATAGTGTGCTTTCGGTGATGGTGAGTTGTGACTGGAGGTGTGGGCGTGATGGTGGTTCACAATGGTTAAAGACTAGGCACTAGCTAGGGAGAGTTGGGAGAGAGAACAACATGAGGGAGAGAGACTTGACGTTAGGAAGAGCAGAGAAGAGTTGCTAGTGCCACCATGGTGCAAGGCAGTGGCCGAACAGGGTGGGGATTTCGGTTTGGGTGGAGCTGGTGATGCAGGAGAATCCCAGTTAGATGATGCTGAGTTTTTAGATTGCACGTTGATTGCGCTAAAATACCTTGAGGTGGCAGATCAGCGCAAAGATGACACAAAATCATGATCTTTCCTTGATTGGGGAATCTTTGGGAATGTTTCGGTATTTTGACCATAACTTTGGCTACGGGTATCAGAATCGTACATATGCCCCAATTTGGAAAGCTTTTTTTGGTACGCACATCTAAATCACCTAACTATGCTTTGTGTGTATAATTTCCGAGGCCAAAATCCACTGTTTTCCCCTCTAGATCCCTATTGTTAGTTATTTTTTTGCCTTTTATGGTATAATTTTATTTATCATTTAGGAAGTGATCTTGAACCCAATTTAGGCCAGATTTGGAGTGAATTACTTCTTTTATTACGTTTTTATTTTTGGTGTGATTATTGAAATTTTGCTATCTTTGGTAAAATTCTGATGTTGTCGATTTTCATTTATTACAGCCTGGCTTGTGGGTTGATTTCGTCATTATTGGATTTTCACAATTTAGTCATGCCTTAACTCTCATGATCGATGGCAGAAACATTTGCATGATGGAGAGAAGAAAAGCGGTCATCAAGGTGGAGATTGATAGATCGAGTTGAACTACTTGCACTTAAGAAGAAGAAAATCGGTATGGAAATTATAAAATTATATCTTGATGGCATAAATGCAATGCTGCAAGACTATTTCTAAAATTTTCAAAAGGAAATTAAGTATATGTAAATAGACTAATAATAGTTTAGTATGTGTAAACATCTTAGTATTACTACCATAGAAAATTAAATATAGAAAGAGTTAGGCACGACTATTGAAATAAGCCTAATATAATAAGTTAATAATACATAATACTAATTTACTAAAGTACAATAACATGCAATTAGACACTAGAAAGTCTAGTATATAATTAAACTAGAAATAAGTTAGGCACTAGTATAATATAATAACATGTAATACTATAGTATAATAACATGTAATTAGACATTAGAAATAATTCTAGTATAGAAATTTGGAATGTTGTTGGAAATTTGGAATTGGAACATTTAATTTAGTCTTCTTTTCTTCGAGCACAACTTATTTCTTTTATTGTTGTTGGGTTTCTTTTTTTGTTGTAACGAGAACTTAGAAAACGTTGGTTGTTGTTGTAGTTGGGAAGTTGATTGTGTTTCAGCTGTTTGAAACTTATCGTGAATGATTTAGTTTTTCAGTTTTTGTTATCTGTTTAGTAAAATTGAAGTGAATCAGCCGTGAATGATTTAGTTTTTGAAAAAATTAAAATTTGAAATTCCACAAAAAATTGGCTAAATATGAAGCTAAAAACAAACCCAAAAAGCCCAATCCGACTCTAGGCGGATCGGGGCCTATACAAGTCAGAGTCGGAGTCGGACTTTAGGGATTCTGACTCCAACTTGGTCGATGCTCATCCCTCATTACAACAAATTTTAGTTTTTGTGATGGATAAAACCATTAGAAAAAAACCAATCAGTCACAAAATATTTTTCGTAATGGTTAAAAACCATCCATGTACCGACACAACAACCATCACAAAAAATATTTTTTATGGCGGTTTATTACCCAACATTCAATTGAAGGTTTGAACATGATCAACTTTTGGTGACGGTTGATTTCCACCACAAAAGTACGTTCGAACGTATCAATAAATGTTCACATGTTACTAAACTTCAAATGTATAAATCTACATTCAAACATAACAATTCAAAGTCCGATTGTAAAGATAGTATAACGTTTGAACATGAATTTAATAATGTTCGAACGTAGATATGATAATGTTTGAATGTCAATAGTTCACATTCAAACATGAACTTAAAAATGTTTGAACGCCCATATCTTAAACTTTTGAGTGTGAAGATTATAATCTTTTAATAAGAATTCGACAATATTAAAATATCATTAATTTTAATTTTTAAACTTATTATTTATATTATTTAAGGTAAAATAAAACATACTTTCATATTTGAACATACAAATGTTAATCCACCGATCGGCAATTCCAACTCTGATTCTCTAGAGTTCTCTCCAGCACGCTAGTAGTGCTCATAAAACCCTCCACACTCTTAAAACCACTGCTTTCTTTTCAACAATGGATATGAAACAACTGATCCACCAAACAGAAGGACTCTCTTGGAACGATCTCCAGCTATCACCTGGTACTGATTCTACAAAAGAAGAAAATGAATTAGCACTTATAGGTAAGATAGTGGCAACACGTCCAATGAACCGAATCACCCTGCATGCATCCTTCCGTGTGGCATGGAGTTTTATCAGCAAGTTTCATATAAAAGACTTGGAAGAAAACCTCTTCCTTTTCACATTTCAAAATGCAGTTGACAAACAGAGAATTTTCAATCAAATTCCCTGGAACTTCAAAGGGCATCTACTAGTTCTCAAAAGCTGCCCAGCAACAACCACATCGAAAGAGATCCAGCTCAACTCATCACCATTTCACATACAAATACATGGGCTCACCAGAAACCACATGACAGAAGAAAATGCAAAGAAAATAGGTAATGCCATGGGTAATTTCCTAGATGTGGATTCTGATCATCTCTTTGGATTAGCCAGTAAAAAATTCATCCGTATCAGAGTAGACATAGATATCACAAAGCCACTGAAACAAGGCTTTTGGGAACCAAGGGATTTGAAATGTGACTCGTGGGTTTCTTTCAAGTATGAACGCTTATCGGACATTTGCTACGGTTGTGGACGAATTGGGCACTCTCACACTTTCTGTAACTCACAGGATACTAACAAGGGGCAGACGCCATTCGGACCTTGGCTTCGTGCAGAATCCCCAATGTTCATGATGGCAACCTCAACTCACAGTGAACAAGAAAAAAGTCCTAGCCATTCTATGAGCAATTACCAAGGGGAAGGAAGAAAGCAGGGGAATGAAATCACAGAAATGGACATTTTGGATTGCTTGGCCCTAACATCAACCATGCCTCTCGCAGTTGAATTTCAATATGGGAAAGGGAAAGCAATATTAACAAAGGAAGAAATCTCTGTAAGGGGGAACTTGTTTGTTCGAGGAGTTTGCGAGGAGGAACCGGATCTCCACCAAATCCCAGACCAAGGTGTGGACAGAAACTTACCCATTCGGAAACAATCGACCAAAGTGCGTTCACTCATCTCAAGCTCTTATCTAAACGAACGCCATTGCAAACCCCACTTGGAAACAATCGAAAAACAGAGAAAGGAGTATCTTAGCTTCGGAATATCGACGGGACAAGAAATCTCTCAGCTGCTATCAGCGTCTCCGATGCTTTCCTCAACCTCAAACAGTGGTCTTCTCGGCAGCAAGACTCTAATGGTTTCAATGGTGTAGATGAATTCATCGACTGTAGACCACAGTAAATCCTCAGACGAATTAATGGATTCCCCAACCACCAGGCGAAACCCATTCAATCCGAGTAAAATCTCCTCTGCGCAGATCTATCAAGATCCCGACCCACCAATCATCCAAGCTGGGAAGATCGCTTCAGCAATTACTCTCCAGGATCTTTGCAGTGAAGGCAAATGGAACAAATCAGAGAATTCATTCCCCCCAATTGAAGATCTGGTTGATAGTCGGTCAAAGGATAAAAGTGATAGCTTTATGCTAACTCCCAACCACGGGTCTTCGTTGACCGAATCCATCGATGCAAGGCACGTGAATAGCCTTATGCAAACAGACAACCACGAGCTTTCCGTTAAAGGCCCATGGACAAAAGGCGCCAACCCAACTCAAATGACTACCTCGGCCCAAATCCATGCTTGGAAGGATGTCTCTCCTCAAAATGCACGGAATCTGTGGAAGCCAGCACTGAGTTGTCCGAACACCAGCCCATCCATCAAATACAAAACGATTCACCTTATTTCCTCTCCAGTAGAACCTCTTCACCCATCTGCACCGAGAAAGCCAGGGCCCACAATAAGACATGTAGCAAAACTCAATTCCTCTTCTTCTCATGATGGTCCTCTAGCGCATGATTTATCTTATAAATCCTCAGGCTCCACCATCTCACTCGTACCCATCACTGGGTTGGAAGCTTCACAAAAGAGAACAGCTACTATAAGCATTCAGGAAATAACTCCACTGAAAATAAAAGCACAAAAGACCTCAGAGACAGGTTTACTAAAGCTAGAGAGCAACCCAAAAATCACGGAAGATGAGGAAACGGAAGCGGCAGTTTCGCTCCTATCTATCAAAGCAAAAACAAGGAAAATCAAAAAAGGAAAAGATGCCACTAGAGCTAAACCATACACAAGAGCTGCATCCAAGGCTTTGCTATCCGATAAATCCAAAACAGCTGAAGAAGCAGGCTCTACCATGCCTCCAACAGCCCCATGAAGTCCTTGGTATGGAATTGCAGGGGACTAGCCCGCCCCAAAGCAATTAGAAATATAAGGGCTTTTATAAATAAGTTTAATCCGGATATTATCTTTTTGTCGGAAACCATGGTGTCAAACAACAACACCACTGCTATTGTAAATAGGTTAGGTTTCCACCATTTTGTGCATGTTCCTGCCTCAGGGAGAAAATGAGGCCTTTTGTTACTATGGCGACTGGGTGTGGATGTAGAACCGGTCCACCTAAATATTAATGCAATATCTATTTTGGTTTACTCTGACCCTCCAAATATTTCCTGGTTAGCAACTTTTGTTTATGTTCCAGCTTAATGGCAGTATAAGGTGGATTTTTGGAATCATTTGAGCTCAATACATAATTCATTTTCGGGCCCTTGGCTATGTATTGGAGATTTCAACGACTTATTAAGCCAACAGGACAAATCTGGCGGGAGACCAGTTGCGTCCTCCTCCATAGGTGGCCTACAAAACCTTATGGATTCTTATGGACTTATCGATGTCGATTTTTCGGGTCCAACTTTCACATGGACAAATAATCGGAATGGAAGAGCATTGATAAGAGAACGTCTGGACCGAGGAATAGCAAATGAAAAATGGCGTTTACTTTTTCTGGATGCCACTATCCAACATATAAACTCCTCAGCTTCAGACCACAATCCCCTCTTACTCAATACTATGAAGGAAAGGAAAAACGAATCCCCTTTCAAATTCGAGGAGTTCTGGACACGGGAGCTGTTCAGAAACGTCATCATTCAAGAGGCTTGGAATCATCCATTTCAAGGGAACCCAGCTTTTATTCTATGCAACAAAATCAGGGAAACAAAAAAGGCTCTCAAGCACTGGAATAAACTCCACTTCGGGAAGATTCAGACAAACATTAAACAACTCGAAATGGAATTAAGCAATATTCAGAGCAACCTGCAAAACCAGTGGAGCATCGAGAGAGAGAAATTCCTTCACCAAAAGCTTCAAGAACAACTCAAAAATGAAGAAACTCTCTGGAGACAGAAATCAAGAATCAACTGGCTAACTACAACGGATTTAAACACAAAATTCTACCATTTGTCAACAACTACACATCGCAGAAGGAACGGGATTGACTCTATCAAGCTTAGCCCAGGTAATTGGACGATGGATCAGGCTGCTATAGAATCTATTTTCATAGATCACTTCACATCCATTTATACCTTCCCACATCCAATAATTCCAGAGGAGCTCGAAAACCTTTTTGAAAAACAGATTTCAGAAGAAGAAAATAATTCTCTTACTGCTATGCCATTAGAATCTGAAATCTATGGAGCTCTCCAGCAAATCCCGAACCACAAAGCTCCAGGGCCAGATGGAATGACTGCGCTTATAAGCATTATTGGTTCATCATCAAAAGAGAAGTGATAGCGGCTGTCCAAAACTTTTTTAGAAGTGGGAAACTTCTGAGACAGATAAACCATACCCATATAGCCCTCATCCCAAAAATAGCAAGCCCAGATTCTCCTCAGCACTACCGGCCGATAAGCCTCACAAATGTCATCTACAAACTCATCACAAAAATTCTCGCAAATCACCTCAAAAAATCCCTCCCTTCCATTATCTCCCATTTCCAAACAGCCTTTGTTCCGGGCCGTAACATCAAAGAAAATTCTATAATTGCTCATGAGATGTTCCACTATCTTAAGCACCATAAAGGGAGGAAAGGACAAATGGCCATAAAGTTGGACATGGAAAAGGCTTTTGATCTTATAGAATGGAGTTTTCTTTATGCAGTCATGAGAGCTTTGGGATTTAACTCGACCTGGATAAACCTCATAAAAGAATGCATTTCAACGGCTACTTTCTCAATTCTTATAAACGGCTCTCCAAAAGGTTTCTTCAAAGCACAGAGAGGCCTTCGACAAGGTGATCCCATTTCACCTTTCCTGTTTATTTTATGCACGGAAGTTCTCTCAAGACTATTGGCAAGATCAGAAACCCGGAAGAAGATAGAGGGTATCAAATTCAGCAGAGAAAGCCCCCAAATCTCTCATCTCCTATTTGCAGATGATTTAATCATTTTTGCAAAATCAAAGGCAAGATCAGTACAGGCGATTAATGAAGTTCTAGGAATATATCAAGCATGGTCGGGACAGCGTGTAAACCAAAGTAAGTCTTCTATTTTCATTACTCAAAACACCAGTCAGGCGACAAGACGGATGCTCTTGAAAAATATGCCATATAAAGAATCATCATCAAAAACAAAATATTTGGGACTACTGACAACTTTTGGGAGATCCAGGAAAGAAGATTACAAAGAAATGCTGGAGAAAATAAACAAGCGTCTTGATGGCTGGAAATCAAAAGTACTTTCTCAAGCGGGTAGAACCATGCTCATCAGAACAGTTGCGGGGACTATACCTACCTATCAAATGGCGACACATTTGATTTCGAAATCAATCTGTAAGAAACTGGACAAGAGCTTCAAAAATTTCTGGTGGGGCAAATCAAAAGAACAAAAGAACAAGTTTTGTCTAAAATCATGGAAAACTATCTGTCAGCCAAAGAAAGAAGGGGGCCTGGGATTACCCCTGATGGGAAATATGAACATAGCCTTACTAGCAAAGACTGGATGGGAAATGAGCAAGCCTAGTAATAGTCTATGGCACTCTTTGCTCTCAAAGAAATATCTTCAATCAACGGATTTTGAATCAGTTTCTCAAAGGGTAACGGACTCAAGCCTCTGGAAAAGAATTTTCAAGACAAGATCATTGCTGGAAAAAGGTACATGCTTTAAAATTGTAAATGGCCTGACTGTGCGAGCTTGGCAAGATCCTTGGATTCCAACTCTGGAAAATTTCAAACCTCAACCCCTCATTCACACAACGAAAATCTCTCCCTCACTAAAGGTATCAGACCTGATCATCCAGAATAATAGAGTTTGGAATCTCCCCTTATTAACATCCTTATTCCAACAGGAAAGCATAAATGAAATCTTGAAAATTCCTCTTGCAAATCCAAGCCTTTGTTCGGATAATCTCTTCTGGACAAGATCTCAAAATGGAAAATTTTCTGTAAAAAGTGTCCACCATCTCGCCTCGTCTATTGCTAGCACTGCCAGAGAAACTATTCTGAATATCCCATGGAAGAAGATTTGGAACCTCAAAATCCATGATCGTCATAAGTTGTTCCTATGGAAGATACTTTGGGACATTCTGCCCACGAGAGAATGACTTAGAAGATTCATTCCAAGTATACCATCCATAAATTGCCCACTCTGTAACGAGTCTGAAGAGACCTTTCTGCATCTCTTCATTGAGTGCCCCATCTCTAGAATTCTCTGGAATCACAGTAAATGACCATTAAATTTATCAGCTTTGGGAGTAGTTTCAATGCCAGATTGGATCCAGTATATTATACACCCCAAGCAAAAATTAAGTCTGGCCTCTCAGGAAGAGCACCCCTTCAAAATCTTTGCTGGGCTGATTCTAGATTTTATATGGCGACTCCGGAATGACCAAATACACAACCCCAAAGATCTTTCTCTCCAGAATCTCTCAAAGCAACTAAATCTTTCTTACCAAGAAAATTTACATGCATGGAAAGGAAAGGGCAATACAAAAAAAGAGAAAGTATGGGAAAATCCATCGGGGAACCACATTAGCATATCTTTTGATGCAGCAGTTAGGAACTCATTTTCACTAGTCTCGGCAGTCAGCAGAGACTCAACAGGGGAAGTCATTGAAATCTGGACTGAGCGCAACCTAACTACAACCCCGGTGATCGCAGAGGCTCTTGCGGCAAAGCTAGCTCTCAAAATGGCGGAACATCTCAACCACCCCAATATATTGTTAGTTGGGGATTCTCAGTTGGTCATCTCCTTCATTTATAAAGAGGAACAAATTTGGCAAATAGAAACAATTACAGATGACATCGCAGCCTTGTTGGAAACTCAACATCGCTTGGGTTGGAAATTCCACAAGATAGATCGATCTCAAAATCGACTTGCGCACTCGGTAGCGCAATGGGCAGCTACAAACTCGCTGTTTGGTAGCATTCCACTAGAAATTATTCCTAACTCTATTTTGTATATTGATAGTGGGAAAGACCCTCCTTGATGTAAAAAAAAAAATGTTAATCCACCGATAACAAATTTTAATTCAATAATATATAGGAAACATGACAAAAGTTTTGTAATAATTAATAAAATTGTATTGAAGCATAAGAATACACAAAATCATGTACAATAATCATCAAAATAAAATAAATAAATAAACATGATGATTGTTTAAACATTGGAACCAAATAAATACAAAATAATAAAATTTATTTTTTAATAAGCTAGGTGGATGCAGAGAGGCATTTTACATGTAGATTTTATATTTTTATAATTCAGATTTAATTATATAAATATATATATATATTCTTGAACCATCCATCAGATTTTGTACCAATATTATTCATACCCTTATGCACTAAAATGTTTCTTTCCTTTTGATACATCGATCGCAAGATCAGGACATTCGATCGTCTAGAAATTTGATGACATACAACCACATGATGAGTAAATAGTACTTTGGATTATCCCCTTCATAATTTGACCAGTGAAGATCATAATTAATTAGCTCGGATTACCAGCTGCATGTGTGCTATATATGAGGTTGAAGAAGTTTATTGATTATTATATATTATGCCAATAATTTTTTTCCCTTATTTTTTTCCCCTTCAAATTCCACCTCGTAGGCAAGAAGCATGCATTATTAATTAATTGCATCCTCCACCAATCTTTCTTTCTCTTTCCTCTATTTTACAACTCGCACGTCTTCTTCTCTTTGGCTGCATGCATGCTGCATGCTTTCCATAATCGTAATTGTTTTGAATTCACTAAATTTGAGTATCTAATCTTAATTAGGTGGTTGCCTGATCTCAAACGCACTCGGCAAACAAAGGATTCATTTTATATTTTACATTTTAATTAAGTACTCTTGTGGATATAGTTGTTCTTTTTCTTGCCCTTATATCATGTATATTATACATTTTACACATGTCAATTAAATTGTAAATACATTAGTTTTTTTATTTATTTATCTATCCAAAGTATAAATACTTTGTAAACTTCATTATTATTTTTTGAGACATCAGAAATAATATTCCTAAGGTCTTTTACCCAAGCCATTGAGAACCTTCTGCCTGCTAGGCTTTTACTCTTGTTATGGTATCAATCGCTTTTCTTCCATGGCGCAGACTCATTCTTCTCTTTCAGATGATGCTACGAGCCCTTTTTTCCTTCACCCAAGTGACAATCCTGGTGTCGTCTTGGTTAGTCAACCCTTAATCGGAGACAACTACCGCACATGGTCTCGATCTATGACCATGGCTCTCTCAGCCAAAAACAAGTTAGGGTTTGTCGATGGTTCCGTCATCAAACCTTCAGATCAGAACGATCCTCTACTTTCTCCATGGCTACGCTACAATAATATGGTGACATCTTGGCTTCTTAATTCTGTTTTGTCCAATATATCTACTAGTATTTTGTATATTTCTAATGCGAATGAGATCTAGTTAGATCTAAAGGAACGTTTCACTCAGAAAAACAGTCCAATGATTTTCCAGTTACAGAAATCTATTTCCACTCTTTCTCAAGGACAAACTTTGGTGAGCACCTATTTTACACATGTGAAAGCCCTTTAGTATGAGTTGGTAAATTACAAACTTGCTGCAGCTTGTTCTTGTGGAGCTGTGCACACGTTGAATACTTATGTTCAACAGGAGCACATTCTACAATTTTTGATGGGTTTGAATGAATTTTTTTCCTTTACGAGAGCTCAAATCTTGCTAATGGAGCCTATGCCTTCTCTGAATAAAGTGTTTTCTCTTGTGTTACAAGAAGAGCAACAGAGAGAAATTTCAATTGTCTCTCTTCCCCCAGTTGACTCACATGCTTTTGTTACCAAGGGTGATGATTCTAGATCTACTAAGTCCTTTTTCAAGAAGGAATACCAATGTGTAAGCATTATGGAATCACTAGTCATATTATTGACAAGTGCTATAAGTTACATGGTTTTCCACCAGGATGCAAGCCAAAACAAAGGCAGTAGTCTATTGCCAATGTTGTCCATGGTGACAATAATTCCTCGGCAAAATCTCCTTTTTCCTTAATTGAGGCTCAATATCAACAGCTCTTGTCTATGCTTCACCCTCAAAACACCTATGTTGAACCTGCTCATGTTGTTAATGTAGCAGCTTCAACTTTTACATTTTCTGGTATTTTGTTTGCATTACCACTTATGCAATAATATCCACTTAGTATTTTCAACTCTTAAATCCAATCTATTTAGCCCTGATTGTTGGGTTCTTGACATGAGAGCCACATATCATATGGTTCCTTCCATCAATTTTTTTTCTTCCATTACATCTACTGTTAATACTTATGTTAAGCTTACTAATGGTCAATCTAAGTCTGTTACACATATTGGTACTGTTTGTATTTCAGAACATCTTGTTCTTCATGATGTTCTTTATGTTCATTCTTTTACTTTAAGATTGATTTCCATAAGCAAGCTTACTAAGTCACTCACTTGTTGTTTTGTGTTTTCTTTTGATGTGTTTTATTCAAGACCTGATTCATTGGAGGCTGATTGGAGTGGGTAGACAGCAAAGAGGATTTTACATACTGCAATCACCAAGCTTTTCTTCTTCTACTAAGCCTTTTTCATATGTTTGTTCTGTATCTACTAAATACTCTTTGTTTGAGACTTTTATTTTTTATTTTTTATTTTTTAAAGAAGAGCCGAAGGCCACATGTCCAATAGTGACCATGTCCCAATTTTATTAATAACCCTCACTTGTGGCGGAGGAATACCGTGGTAACAAGACCGACATAAGAGATTTACAGATAAAACACTAAAGCAATCCCATATATCCAACCAAATTGGGACTTGGCATAACAGATAAAGCACTAAAACTCTTTGTTTGAGGCTTGGCATAACAGACTTGGTCATTCCTTTTTTTCAAGGATGATGTTTCTTTAATAAGTTTGTTCCTTAATTAGTTGTACCTAATACTCCATGTATGATTTTTCCTTTGGCCAAATAGAAGAAATTACATTTTCCTAATAATAACCATTTTTCTGCTTGCCCTTTTGACCTTATTGACTGTTATGTGTGGGGACCTTTCTCTATTTCTACAGTTGAAGGTTACAATTTTTTTTTTTTTTTACTATTATTGATGATTCTACTCGTGCCACTTGGATTTATCTTTGTAAAAGTAAATCTGAAGTGACATTACTCATTAAAAGTTTTTTCAAGATAGTTAAAACACATGAATTTCATACAAAAATAAAACAAATACGTACTAACCATGGTACACAATTCTTCATTTCCACTTTTCTGAATTCCAAAGGTGTCATTCATCAACACAGTTGTGTTGAGGCTCCTCAACAGAATTATGTGGTGGAAAGAAAGCATCAATATATACTTAACATAGCACGAGGATTGATGTTTCAGTCTCATTTTCCTATTAAATTTTTGGGTGATGTTGTTTTAATAGCCACTTACATTATTAATAGGTTACCTACTCTTCTTTTAAATCATAAATCTTCTTTTGAGACTTTATTCCATATTACTCCATCCTATGATCATCTCAGAACTTTTTTGATGCTTGTGTTTTGCATCTACCTTCCAAAGATCTCGCACCAAACTTGATCCCAAAGCTCGTGTTTGTATTTTTCTTGGCTATTCTTTTGGCATTAAAGGTTTTAAATTTCTTGACCTTAATACCGATCAGTGTTTTGTATCTAGACATGTCATCTTTCATAAACATGTTTTTCCCTTCAAAGCCCAGAAATTTCTTCCTCTTAATCATGTTCCTTCTTCAACTACATGCATTCCTTTACCTCATCAATCTTCAACATTAGATTCTTTTACTGTGCCTTTAATGGACCCTGATACTTCTTCTGTTGACATACCTCAGTCTTCTGTGAATTCTGATAATAATTCTTCCTCCCTAATACTCCCTCGGAGATCAACCAAAATGAGAAGAGCACCTGGTTATTTGCAAAATTTCTATTGCAATTCTTCTTCTTCTGCACACTCTGCATCAATTTCTACAATAGGTTCTTCCTTTCCTTTTTCATCCCATATCAAGTATGACATATCTCATTTCCTTTCCTATGATCGGTTATCTCCCAATCATAAATCATTTGTCTTATCCATTACTGCTAATGTTGAACCTGAGTTTTACCATCAAGCGATCAAAGACTATCACTGGAGAGATGCTATGACTTCTAAGATTAAAGCCTTGGGAAGAAAATATATAAACTGTTACTTCTTTACCTCTTGGAAAACAACCCATTAGCTGTAAATGGGTTTACAAGATTAAGTAACATGCTGATGGTTCTATAGAATGATATAAAGTAAGGTTGGTTGCTAAGGGTTACATTCAAAAGGAATGTTTGGATTATTCTGAAACTTTTTCGCTAGTAGGTAAAATGACTACTGTTAGAACTTTATTGACTATTTCTATTGTACAAAATTGATATCTTATTCAGCTTGATGTCAACAATGCATTTTTGCATGGCGATTTATTTGAAGAAGTATATATGAAACTGCCTCCTGGTTTCCACATTAAAGGGGGTCCAAAGTTTGTAAGCTAATAAATCCCTCTATGGTCTGAAATAGGCTTCACGCCAGTGGTTATCGAAATTTTCCACTTCTCAGTTCTCTCCTTGACTTGGGTTGTAATCAATCCAAAGCTGATTATTCTTTTTTTACTAAGGCTTGTGGTACTTCCTTCATTGCCCTTCTTGTCTATGTAGATGATATTTTGATTGCTAGCAATGATGTGCAATCTATTACAAATTCAAACTTAAGGATCTTGGTTAGCTCAAATATTTTCTTGGGTTGGAGGTGGCTAGATCTTCTCATGGCATTTCGTTATGTCAAGGGACGTATGCATTTGAGACTCTCCAAGATGTTGGCTTCCTTGCATCTAAACCTATTTCTTTTCCTATGGAGCAGAATGTAAGTTGAGCGAAGATGATGGTTAATTGCTTCCAAATCCTACTATTTTTCTCAGGCTTTTTTTTTATTATTATTATTTTTTTTAATCAAAGAGCCAGTAGCCCCACACATAGTGGCCCCGTCCCAAGTTTATTAATATGCCCTCACTTGTAGCGGAGGAATACCGTGGTAACAAACAAAACACTTGGGGGCTTACAAGATAAACTCTAAAAACTAACCCAAAACCAAGTGTCAAAATAAGCCAAGCAACCAAAACCATAACCTAACAAGCCTAAAGACAAACAAACAACACACAAGGGAAAACTAAACAAGCCTAAGAAACAAACAAACAAGAAAGAAACAGATTAAAGGCAGCGTATCGAGGGAATACCCAGCTTGTCCAAGCGGATTAGACCTCTCAGCAAACTCGGTACTTCCCCAATCGCACGCTGCTCCACACAATGACCAAGCACACCATACTTAGCAAGCCAATCAGCAACTTTATTACCTTCTCTGAACACATGACAGATAGAGCAGACCATCGAATCCAAAAGACCAAGAATCTTTTCCCAAAAATCCTCCAGATACCAAACCCCACATCGTCGTTGTTTCCACCACGAGACCACTACTTGTGAGTCAAGTTCAACTTAGACATAACCAATACTCAAAGCTTTACAAGCTTTAAGGCCATGCAACAACACTAATAATTCTGCCCTATTATTCGAACCAGACCCAAGAGGAACAGCAAAGGCATGAATTAAATTACCATGATCATCTCTGATAATACCACCCGCCCCAGACGGCCCAGGATTTCCAAGACTGCTACCATCAGTGTTTAACTTAAAACAACCCTGAATGGGTTTACGCCAGGCCACCAAACTCGAACCACGCCTTTGGGGAACAAGAGGCAAGATAAACAAAGAGTATAAAATTTGTAAATCGCTCGTAGAACATTTTGAAACATTTTTTCTCAGGCTTATTGGTAGGCTTCTCTACGTTACACTTATAAGGCCTGATCTGATCTATCTTACTCAGTGCATAGACTTAGACAGTATATGGCTCAACCCAAACAGGCTCATTTAACAACAACCTATCGCATTTTACAATATATGAAAAGTATTCATGGTCATAGTCTTTTATTTCCTGCTTCCAATTCCCTAATAGTTAAAGCCTTTTCAGATTCTGATTGGGCTTCTTGTCCTGATAGTCGTCGGTCTACAAGTGGATATTATGTTTTTCTTGCAGATTTTTTAGTGTCTTGGAAATCAAATAAACATGTTACTGTCTCTCGGTCTTCAACTAAAGCTGAATATGGTTCAATGGCTTCTACCACTTGTGAAATTGTTTGGCTTCTTACTCTCTTATCTGATTTTGGTGTAACTCATCCTCACAGTGCTAAAATATTTTGTGATAGTCAGGCTGCTTTGCATATTGCTGCCAACCCAGTTTTTCAAGAAAGGACAAAACACATTGAGCTGGACTGCCACTTCATCCTTGAAAGAATTCAAACCGGAATCATCAAGACTTTTCATCTTGCTTCTCAACGCCAACTTGCTGAAGTTCTTACTAAACCTTTGGGTTATCAACAGTATCATCACTTGATTTCCAAAATGAGAGTTCATTCCATTTACTCTCCATCTTGAAGGGGGTATAAAGTATATTTTACATTTTACACGTGTTAGTTGTATTTTATTTTTTAAGAAAAGAACGGTACTCCAATTTTATTGATAGCCTCCACTTATGATGGATGAATACCGTAGCTACATCTTGACACCTGGTGGTTACAAATATTAAGAAAAAAAAAATACCCAGGCATCCTAACTAACTAGAAGAAAACTAAACACTATACAGTACATCAGAAAACAACAAGAATACCAAAAGCAACAATGATAAAGATAAAAAAAAATAAAAAATAAAAATAAAAAAAAAGGCAAGAGAAACAAACATGTAACGAAACTTGTTATTTCTTACGAAGAACATGTAAACCAGCTTTATCCATACGAAGAACTCCCATAATATCTTTCGGTAGACTGTGAGTGGAGTCAAAGAAAGCCTCTTGCCACTAGAACCCAATTTGACAAGTCTATCAGCTACGTGATTCATTTCTTGAAAATAGTGGGAGATCCGTATCACAATTGAGCTCGCCATCGTTTTAGCTTATTTCCAGTAAGCTTGACTCCTCCATTAGACAGGCCCACATTTATCCCACTATTGGGCCACAAGTTTAGAATCTGTTTCCACTTCAACATGAGTTATATTCATCCGCACAAATGATCAGACCATCCAATAATGCTCGAATCTCAGCAATATTATTTGAACTAATGCTGTAATGTCTGGTAAAAGCACAAATCATATGACTATTCTTATCTCAAAGAATTCATCCAGCTCTACTTCTTCCTAGGTTTCCGATGCTACTACCATCCACATTTAGCTTCATAAAGTTTTGTGTAGGCCGCATCCATTGCAGAAATTGAACTTCCTTTTTCCTGACAGGCATAGCCCGTAAGCCGAGTTTCTGTAAGATAGCATTATCTGAATACTTGATGAACTTTGTATTCAATTTAGTATATAAGACTTGAGCTAGGAAGTGCTTGATTTTATTGTAAACTTGCTCCCCTAAATCCACAATCCCTTCCATGCAGGCTTTGCATTAGAAAATTCATAGGAACCAATTGATAATATACGGTAGAATACCAAACACCACATTGATCTAAGAAACTGCTTGAGCCTTAGATAACCACTAATGTATTCCCCCCTCCCCCCCATATAGAACAGGTCCAATATTCAACCCTAGAGTAGATTCAAAACCCATCCAGATATACGTGGGAATCTCACCCATCAGAATCGCATGATCCAAGGACTCACAGGAAGCCATAGAGATATATAATTTCATAATATTCTTGTCAAAAGGCAGGCCGCTATTCATACCTCTCCACATAAAAGTAGAAATCTTTTGAGGCAGTAAAGAATTCCATATCCATTAAGTCCACTCCAATTTCTCTTTGTGATCACAAATGTAATTCCAAGCTGAAGATGTTGAAAAATTATCATCTTGACATTTTGTAATTTTAGATCTTCAGTAAGGCTATTCCCCACTAACTCTTGCATTTTCTCCCAATTTCCCTTTATCTTAGAATAAACATCGGCTACTTTCAAAGAGGGATTAGTGATCTCTGATATTTCACCCAGGATGCCCAGAGATGACCAGTTTTCAAATCAGAAAAAGTTATTACCTTCATTAATAATCCATCCGGATCCCCTAATAACCATTTTCAGTAATGGTTTTAAGGCCTTCAAAAGCTAGATTCATAGGAACTGTGATTAATTAAGAAAGGGTGGTGCATATTTCTATATTTGGCATGAAAAAAGTTGGCCCAAAGAGAATTACCATACACGAACTGCCACACAAATTTCATATTTTGAGGTTTCTCCATGTCTTCTATTTTTCGTATTCCTAGCCCACCTTCTTCCATAGGCCTGTAAACTTTATTCCAAGCCACCATTTCTTTTTTCTCTTGCCATCTTTACTAGCCCATAAGATATCTGTAAAAATTTGATTAAGCTTGTAAAACACACTACTAGGCATTTTAAGCACTGCTAGAAGATGTATAGGAATGTTGTCCAGCACGTGTTTTAATAACACTAATCTTCCCCCCTTAGAGAGTAAATCTCATTTCCAAGAGGCTAATTTCTTATGCACTTTTTGAATTAGAGGCTCAAGGTAAGTAGCACGAACACTACCCATACATATAGGTGCACCCAAATATAAGTAAAGAAACGACCCTTCATGAAACTCGGTAGTAAGAATCCACATCATCTTACGAGTAGTGGAGGTCTGATTTGCAAAATATATAGTAGATTTAGAATGGTTCACTTTCTGGCCATAAATGATCTCATACAGCATTAAAGTATCCATGCAAGCCTTCAACAAACTCTTAGATCCATTTAGAAATATCATAAGATTATCTTCATATAGAAGATGAGAAATAGTAGGGCATCCTCTGTGTGTTTGGAATCCAATGACCTTCCCATCTGCAACACTTTTATTAATTAACCGGCTTACGACTTCTTTAGCAATAATGAATAAATAAGGTGATAACAGATCCTCTTGTCTCAACCCCTGTGAAGATTAGAAATAGCATTTACTAGTGCTATTCATTAAATGAGAGAAAGAAGGAACTGTGATGCAATTTGATATCAGGTGTTTCCACTTAGCAAAAAAGCCCAAAACATGGAGCACGTCCATAATAAACTCCATTCGAGTCTATCATATGCTTTAGCCATATTTACTTTGATCATCACATTGCCTCCCCGCACCTTAGCATTCATACTTTGAATCACCTCCTGGGCAAGAGTTATATTTTCATGAATATTACGGCCTTTGATAAAAGCCCCTTGTTCTTTTGAGACAATTTTATGAAGTAAAGGATTGAGCCTATTAACCAAAATCTTGGAGAATACTTTATACACCACTGTGCACAAACTAATGGGCCTGAACTTAGCAAAACTCGAGGGGTTGTCTTCTTTGGGAATAATAACAATAAAAGTGGAGGAGTAAAATTTAGGAAGAGAAGAACCATGAAAGAATTCAATGGTAGCTTCTAGAAGTTCTTCCTTGATAATATCCCAAGAATGCATAAAGAAACAAGAACCAAATCTGTCAGGTCCCAGACTGCTATCCTCCCAAATGTCAAACAAAGCAGTTTTGACTTCCTCTAATGAAGGACTTTGACAAAGAGTAGCGTTTTCCTCATCTGCGATAATCGATTGAAATAGATCATTTCAATTATCCATATGATGCACCCATTCTGTGTTAAGAACAAATTGAAAGTCATTAACAGCTTCCTCATGAATCTCTTGGGGAGAATTGAGTTTCGTTCCCTTTTCCAGCATCCTATGACGATATAACATGATCCCTCTATTCCTTTTAGTATGTAGAGTTGCATGAAAAAATTTGGAGTTCGAATCCCCTTCAGCTTTTAGCCATTTCAAGCATGATTTCTGCTTGAGAAGAATTCCTTACTAAAGCAAAAATTGTTCCAACTCCAGTTGCTTAGCTTGCAATTGCAATTCAAGATCATGCCTCTATTGAGCAATTAATTGAGCCTCAATATTCATGATTTCATCTTAAGCATTTTGCACATGTAATTCCACCTTGCCAAAAATTTCTTTATTCCAAGTCCGGAAGTAGGTTTCAACCTTTTTACTTGAGCAATAAATTTCATGAGCCCCCCCCCCCCCAAAAAAAAGGGTTANATTCTGCAGGCTAGTTTCAATATATAATTTACAGGAAAGAAGACAAGAGATTCTCGCAATATACAGAGAAAACAACTCCGAATAATATTGATTAATAGTAAAATTTAAAATTATTTTATGAAGCCCACAAGCCGGATTTAAATAGCTACAAAATTCAAAATTATGATGATTTTTCCAAAAATGGAAAAATCTAAATTATTGTATGAGAAATAAATACATAAATAAACAAGAATCCTACCAAAAATTTGGCCAAAATCAAAATCAAAATCATTTCCAAAACTTGAAACCAAATATTTACTAATAAGGAAAAAATGAGTATAAATATATAATTTGATGGAAAATAACTAATATTACTCTTAGTCCAAGGAAGATATTAAGATTTTCCTTCCATATTTGTACAGATTCATCTTCTTAATGTAGTATTTCAATGCAATCAATGTAATTCTAAACTTTCTTGCCTCGATCTTTTGGATGTCCAATTAGGCCAATATTTGTCTCCCTTTATTGTATTGTCCCAATGATCATGAAAAAATTAAAATTGATTTGATCGGCTCGAAATAAAATAATATTGAGCACCTTATACTCCAAAACTAAGTTTATTTCCCACATCTCAAATCCAAAAAAACTATTTTGCATAGAAGAATTTGATAAAAAATCTTCAACTCCAAGAAAATGAACAAAGTTAATTGTCTCATAAGTTGTTTCATGATCTTCAAATTTCAAAACTTCGTCACCATTTTATTTTTCCAAGTTTTCTACGTTTTCAATAAAAATAGTTACCTCATCCACTAGGTTATCTTCATCATGATAGGTATCGTAGATTGGTATAGAGTTCCACCTTATGGAAGAATATCCATCCTCAAACTCTTCTTCCTTAGAGTAGTAAATCCACTCAACCTCTTGCAATAAATTTATGAAACCTTCAGCTTGAAGAGTACCAAGAAATTCTTGTAAATCAACTCTGAAACTGAGGTTTCCATGATACTCCTCCCTACCACCGTACTCCAAAATAGAGCACGCTTGTGATACTGGTTCTCAAAACTAGAATCGGAATCGTGATATTCCATCTCATGATCCCCAATATCCTGCGCCGTTAGACGTTGGGTTAACTCTACAACCTGTCTCTGCAAATCCTCAATCATCACATCCTGAACGACACGATCACAGTGCGAGACTTCCTCGTTCGGAACCTGCCCACGACGACCATGATCACGACCACTAGCCATGGAAACTGATGAGATATAACCCCAAGAAAGATGCTTAAGCTCTTATGCCAACTGATACCGGACAGAATATCGATTATTCTGCAGGCTAGTTTCAATAGATAATTTACAGGAAAGAAGACAAGAGATTCTCGCAATATACAAAGAAAACAACTCCGAATAATATTGATTAATAGTCAAATTTGAAATTATTTTATGAAGCCCACAAGCTGGATTTAAATAGCTGCAAACTTCGAAATTATGATGATTTTTTCAAAAATGGAAAAATCTAAATTATTGTATGAGAAATAAATACATAAATTTAGAATCCTACCAAAAATTTGGCCAAAATCAAAATCAGAATCACTTCCAAAAGTTGAAACCAAATATTTACTAATAAGACAAAAATGAACATAAATATATAATTTGATGGAAAATAACTAATATTGCCCTTAGTCCAAAGAAGATAGTAAGATTTTTCTTCCATATTTGTACAGATTCATCTTCTTAAGGTAGTACTTCAATGCAATCAATGAAGAATCTGGGCTTAGATACCCCATATCAATTTGGGTTTGCATCAACTATGATCAGAACATGTCCTAGCTAAGACCACAGTATATAACTGAGGAAAATCCGCAAGCAAGCCGTGTGAAACTAGAGTATGGTCCAGCTTGGCCCATATACATGCTTGTCCCTCACGCCCATTACACCAAGTCTACTTGGAACCATCAATACTAGGTTCCAACAGATTGCGGTTTAACTCTGCCTCCAATCTTCTCAGAATTGCTCCTTAAAGTATTAAAATCACCACATATCAACCACTGATTATTAAGGATGAAGATTTGTTGTAATTCATCATAGAGAATCCTTCTATCTAAATACCCACAACTCGCATAAATAAAAGAAACCATGTATGACACATTACCACAATTAATGAAACCTGTAATGGCCTGTTGATAAATGGAAACAAGAGAAAATGAAATATCATTCATCCAAAAAATCCAAATTTTACCGTATTGCTTGCATTGGATATAAGATTTTACCGTGTCAGTTGTATTGTAAATACATTAGTTTTTTTTTATTTCACTACAACAAAAAAGACCTTTTTGGGACAATTTTGTTTTGGAATGAAATGAAAATTGTCCCAAAAAGTGAGATTTAGGTACGAATTTCATATTTCGTGCCAAAAAAATGACGGAAGATGTTTACAGTTTGAACGTATAGTTAGGGACGAAATATTTTGTCCCTAATAATGAAACCATTCGAACAGTTCTAATTCATCATTCAAACGGTTAAATTTAACCGTTCGAACGTACCAATTTCACTGTTTGAATGATGAATCAGCACTGCTCGAACGTAATTTGTAGGGTTCGAACGGTGATCATATATTTTTTTTTAGAGAATTATATTTATATTAACTAGTAATTAAATGGAATTTATCAATTAAATAATAGGAATAATATGAATCAATAATTAGTTTAGGAAATATAAAATAATACTAATTCATAATTAAATACTAAATTTACAGAACACTAAATATTGTCCATTCTAAAAATAAAAAATAAATAAATAATAAAAGATAGAAAGTACTAAGACCTCAACTCTTTGCACACTTCCTCGATTGCAGCTAAGCGTTCCTCTATCTGTGTCAGTCGAGTACTAATGGTGACTTGAGTCGCAGATATGACATCAAGCTCCACATGAAACTCAAAGATACTAGCAGTAATCTCTGTATGAAACTCAAACACAGGAGAACGAACCTCCATACGCACTACATCAATCAACATTGATGTCTGTCCTCTGATCACTGCACGCACGATCTCTGCCATGTCCTCACGAGTAGTGCTGTGTACTGATGCCTTGGCCTGTGTGGATGTCTTAGAGGCCGTTACTCTATGATCTCCAGGCTGTGCATCTCTCTGAGGATCAACCGGGTCTGGAACATGTCCACTAAGATGCAGTCTCGAGTGTCCCGTGCTGCATGAGAGGGTGGTACTGTTGATCGGTCCCATCGGCTCCCGTTTACGCTCGGCAACATCAGGCACGACACCGGCAAATAGCAGAAATCGGGTGATCAGGATCCCGAATGGCAGTATATCCGTCGAAATGTACCGGGACTCTAATCGAATCATATCGAATATATACCCTACCAGGTCGATAGGAATGCCACGAGCGACCCGTATTATAAATTTCGTCAGATCAATGCTAACCTCTGTATTGTGCTGCCGAGTGTCAATATTATTTGCGATTATCAAATTCAGGATCTTGAAGAAAGAAGATAGATCTGCATGCTTGATGCTCTTCGTCTCGACATACTGGGGAGCATTTGGACATCAACCAAATCCCTAACCTCATGATCAGCAAGGGCATCGACCTCATCTGTATAAACTGGTGCCTCATCCTCAGTTGAAGGATCAGACTCTCTAGGCACCACGTTCGGATATGCATCTGGCAGCCTAAGAATATCGAGATGCTCAGGGAGTCCGTCCTGTGAAAATACAACTGGAACTCCTCGGACAGAGATCCTGTATGCCCCTCCATCATCTGAGCTGGCACCACCGTGTTTTTTATAGAACTCAGCAATAATGACATATAGTAGACGGTCTGCCTTGATTCCTCCCACTCATCGAAGATAGGTCCCCAACCACGATCGCTGAAGACTGATGGTAGGGAATGACCCTCCCAAACAAGACTCTGGAAGTCAGAAAGCTTCACCTGTCACTCTAGTAAAACAATCATCTCCCTGCTAGGACTGATACTAGTCTCAGCTGGATTGCGTCGCTTACGTCTCGCCCGCCCTAGAAGAAGACATTATAATCAACTTGAAATTTACAATTAAAGAGCTTATCAATACAACATTAACGATAAAAATATTTAACAAAATGTGATAAATTTCTATATTAATTTAATTATAATATAATATATATTCTCGTTAAGATTTAATAGAATTACAATATGGAATAAAAATAACAATTCTCTAATATTACTAAATTTAATTATACTGTTCGAACACCTAAAATAGTGTTCAAACTGAATGCAAACCTATTTGGCTCGTATAGTTTGAACTTATAAAACAACGTTTCAACTTCTAAAACAACGTTCGAACAGTTAATTAATAAACATGTTTGGCTCATACTGTTTGAACGATATCCAAATGGAACTCAGCGANAGATTTAATAGAATTACAATATGGAATAAAAATAACAATTCTCTAATATTACTAAATTTAATTATACTGTTCGAACACCTAAAATAGTGTTCAAACTGAATGCAAACCTATTTGGCTCGTATAGTTTGAACTTATAAAACAACGTTTCAACTTCTAAAACAACGTTCGAACAGTTAATTAATAAACATGTTTGGCTCATACTGTTTGAACGATATCCAAATGGAACTCAGCGACGACGCTAAGTCGACTCAGCCATTGAAATTCATGGAATCCTTCGATTCCATGGATTTTTTAACAAAGTAATACAAAGAGACTTAAATAAACCTTCCTACAATGGATTTAAGCAAATCTACGGTGAGTATTGATGGATAAATTGTTTAATCCTAATTTAAACAAATAATCAATCAAAAACCTAAATTTAAACGGTAAAATAGTTAGAAAAATAGCATACCGGTGCTTAGATGAAGAGGCTTCGACTGGGTACTATTCACGACGACGAGGGTGGCTTTAAACGGTGGAGATGGACGGTTATGTTGGAGAAAACGACGTTTTGTGAGTGGTTCGGCGTCCGTGAAAATGACCGTCCGCGACAACTTATATATGTAAGAGCGTTTGAACGGATAGTTAATACGTTCTAACGGTTTACTTCAATACATTTAAATATTATACTGTATTATTTAATATATTATAATAATTTATTATATAGTAAATATTATATATTATAATATATGTTATTATATATATAATATACTATATATATTATTATATATAATATACTATATATATAGTTATTATATTTAATATCTATAATTAGTATATATTAATGGTATATTAATATCTATATAGTACTATATATTATAGTACTACTTATATGATATATATAGTTAATAATATATATTGTATTTTACTTTACAATACTATAATAAATATGATATTATAGTCTAATATCAATGATGCTATATCTATTAGTTATAGTCTAACATATTATATTTTAGTTATAGTCTAATTAGATGACACTATATATGCTAGTACTATAGATGACACTATATATGACACTATATATATGTTATATATTGTCTAATATATTAACATAATATATTTTAGTTATAGTCTAATTAGATGACACTATATATGCTAGTACTATAGATGAGACAATATGTTGATACTATAAATATGTTACTTATAACTTAATTAGTATGATATTATATATTTATATATACTTTACTATAATATAATATATAATATGCTCGATTATATATTATATATGATATTACTACATTACTAAACTATTGTATCATCTAATATGTCTATATATATTAATGTTGTTCTTTTATTTAAAGGTATAGTGTAAAAAAAATATTATTAAACATTTACCAAACCGTTCGAACTGTTAATAATAAGCGTTAGAATGTTTATGAACCAGAGTGGAATGCATGCATTACCATTGGAACGTACTATTTATCCATTTGAATGGGAAACTTTATGAGGGAAATTTTTGCCGCTCCATAGTTTCACGTTCGAACTAACCATTCGAACGAGAAATGTTATGCAAATACACAACAGAATCTCACAATCTCCCTCTCCTCCCGCAACTCTTAGTCTCTCACGAACTAGAGCTCCTTCGCTAACCAGCACCATTCTCCCTCAATCCAGCCCCCAAATACTACTAGTTTTGATCTTACTCAATTATTCTCGGATTAATTCGTTATTTTTACTACTTTTTGGGGAGCTCCTTCGCATTGGGTACACAGCTTACGTACTAATCTCCTTGCCTTTTCATCTCCCAAAACCCAGGTAGACTTTTTATATTCTCATTCTGGTTTGAATATGATATTTTTCAATGTTGGAAATATGTTTGTTCTTGATATTGTTGTTTGTGTTGCAGTGAGTTCGTGATTAATGGCGTTTTTCGTTGTTGAAGACGACTGGAATCTGGAATGAACCCGTTTGAACGGTAATTTAGGCTTACCGTTCAAACGGGTATGTTATGTTCAAACATAGTTTAACATCGTTTGAACGGAAACTTATACATCAATGTATTTACAATTAGAAATTAGAATATATAAGGATAGTTGTCCATAAGGATTATTCAAAAATAG
>QEOT01009310.1:8764-30333 GCA_003123785.1 Pterocarya stenoptera | reverse complement strand
AGTAATAATTTCACATGGTATCAGAGTAGAGAACTCGAGAGCTTTTACGACAAGTGATAATTTCATAGTTTACAATGAAAACATTTGTACCTTAGACAACTCTTCCAAGTAAGAAGTGGAAAACAAGATGAATTTGAAGGTATGGCCTAAAGTAGCTTTATTGAATATATGTCCTAAAGTCCCTATTAAAAGTTCAATTAAAACATTAAAAGGAAGAGAATGATCGGCATGGCGTTACTAACTTGAAAAGATTTGGTAAAGCCCATATGGTACATAAAGATAGAAAAATACCTTGGAATGAGAGGGTGAGGCACGCGATGACAAAACATGCATCGATTAACTTATTGCATTGAGCTACCTTTCAATATCACCTTGTATACCATACGGTCGGAGGAAAGTAGGAGCCATTGTTCATAGGAAGTCGTGCGCACTACCTACTTTATTTAGTGGGAAGAAGGCATTCTCACTATTGCAAATGTATTGACTCTACTCTCCAACTATGACTTGTTGGCAACAAAAAAGCTATGAAATGAGGAACGGGGCTTAACATAAGGAAATTCAGGTTAAGTTTGGATAGCAAAACTATTTCATCTAATATCATCTCAATATCATAAATAAAAAAATTTTAATTTCAAATCTTCAATTTTTTTTGTCTAATTGTTATTTAATCATTACAATTTTTTCAAACTTTTAAAAACAAAAATATAATAAACAATTCAACTTTTTTAAATCTCAAAATAGAAATGATATGACGTTTTCCGTTCACTGCAATTTGTCCAAGTTGATGATGAAGAATTAAAACAACAAAATAAGCTAAAACTCTCTCCTCAACCCTGCCTCTTATCTCTCTCTCTCTTTTAATTTTAATGCATATTTGATTGAAAATAAAAATAAAACAACAAAATAAGCTGAGGAAAATGATGTATGAAAGCATTGAAAGATGTCACTCATTGACGATGCTGCAAGCTTATAGCTTGAGCACCCATTTAAACTGAAGCCCATAGGGTTTCCCTGTGGGCTCCCTCCTTGGTAATCAAAACATAACATTACAGAAGGAAAAGGAAATCACAACAGCGTAGGTGGGAAGAAGAAGATGAACTAACTATAACTTCTATAGAATCTATACCAATAAATCTCTAAGTTTCTAAGTGAAGAAATCTGCATATATCAACAACCCTAAAATACAGAGGATACAAAATAATTTGAACCAACGTCCTACGAGATGATCAATACAGAAATAGTGTTAGAACTAGTGTCACGTCTCCTCTTTGCTTCTCGGGTTTTGAGAAAGGATGAGGCAGAAATATATCAGTCATTTTAACTATCAGAAGTTGAATTGCTAGCCATCAAAGGAGTCGACATCAGGTCCTGCAGGTGGGGCATAATTCTGCACTTGTCGAACAAACTGTCCTTTTACTCTTGGACGCTGCTCAGCAAGTTTTTTTCTGCTCTCATACCGTACCTGTTGCATTAACATATGTTGGCATTTTTATTGGTTGGACACTGTAGCAGTCAAAATGAAAGATGTAATAGCATACCTTTTTCTCATAACACCTTTCTTTCCGCTTCATGCGAAACTTGGTTAGAGCCACTTCTCTTTGAATCGATCGATGAGCACTTCCAGTAGGAGTGAGAAAACCTTCATTCTTGTTCTCTGAAGCAGCCTTGGCAAAAGCAATGTGATCAACATTGCTGTTACTCCCACAAGTACTTCCATCCCCAATGCTACTATGATTACTTGCACCACCATTCCAGAAACTATTACTTTCACTCTGATCAGTGGCCGGAGATATATGTCCTCGGTCCTCCAGATAATCAAATTTGTGTTCATGCTTATGCATAGTCTGATTCAAGGTGTTAATTGCATACGGAATATGTGGGTCATAGTGCTGCTCAGGGTTACTATTTCTAAGATTTGACTGGTAAAAGATATCCATATGAGAGGAGGGTTCCTGCTGGGCGAATAAACCTGGACTTGGCATTGGTGATGGACAAGACTGTGCACAAAAAATTGGAGAAACTACAGAACCAAAGCCAGTGCATAGATTATTAATCCCCCCTTTTGCTGGAACTGGCACAGGAAATATTTTCTGTTGAGAGCATGAAGTTGCAACTACAGATTCTCTAGATTGACCAGTGGCCAGAGTGACAATGCTTCTCTGTGTACTTTGTGTCAAACCAGCAGTATCAGAGCTAGAACTGGTAAAAATATTGGATAACATGTTCTCAGAATTTTTTCCATGCTCTTTCTGATGATCACAATTAGCAACTGTTGTTTGTGGGGGTTCAAATGGCTTGTTAATGTACCTGCAAGGACCACTTTTAGTACATAAAACCCAATAGAGAAGGTTTTTGAAGATTTAATTACAAAATTGAAGACCACCTTCCTTAGCCCAAAAGATTGGAGGAAAAAGCAAACAGATCATACTGAAACGTTGCACACACAAGACCTCATCACAATGTATAACTTCTACTTGGAGCGTCATGTTTTAAACATAACCTACACACTTCTTGGGTTTATTTGATCCAGCCACTCGCATTAATGCAGCTAAACAGCAACTTATAAAATAAATAAATAAATAACACTAGTACTAATTTAACAATTTTTTAAAGGACCTGATAACGAGTCACTCCTAGTGAAATATTTAAAAGGAAACTAAAACTCACCGTGTAAAGGCTGAGGAGTTAGAATGGCCAAGCGTATGCCTTTTCTCAGCATGTTCATTACAAAAGCCAATGGGATGAGATCTTTTCAAGGACAGATCCAAGTGAAGTGAAGAATCAAATTCCCCTATGCCTTTACCAGTGCAGTTTGGATAGTTGCGAAATGTTCCAATCAAATCAGCAGCTTCTCTAGAAGAGTTGACAATGACATAACTACTATCAGAAGCCTCATTAGTGATATAATCCTCCCTTCTTTGACTTTCTGGTTCTAAATCCTTGCCAAGAGTTTTTTTGTTCGCATTCTTGCAGGCATCTACCACTGATCCTAGAGATATTCAGAAAGTTAGATGCTTCCCACCAAACAGAATATAAGATGACGCTAATGTAAAAGGTGTTTNATCATTTTTTTAATACACTTAGTTTGTCAGGTTGGATTTGGGTTGTAATTAGAAATACTAATGAATTCTCTTTTTTCCATATTTGATCAATTCATTCATTTCCATTTAATGTTTAATAAAGACTGAACGTTACTTCTCTAAACAAAATAGTGAACTAGTATGTACCAAAGAAAAGCAATAATATACCACATTAATAATTTTTTTTTTAAAAAATAAAAAGAACAAGCCAAATCTTTCATACAGATTTCATAATAATCCAATCACCAAGCAATGCATTCTCAGCATATACACTGAATTAGAAACACTACCTGAGAATCACTTCCTTTTTCAATTAGTTCATTATTTTCCTGTCCACAAGCCATACGACCATTTGAACAGTTGCTTGCAGCATTGTTTTCAGAAGTGGCTCCTGTCTTTTCTTGTGCAACACTCTCATCTTGGGGATTATTTACACCAGCCTTTGACTGATAGATCAAAAGGGACATATCAAGACTGAGAAAGAGGCTCATAACCTTCAAGACCAAAGGCAAAAGAAAACAAAGGGGAAATAAGGCAAAGTACAAGCAATAAGCATACAGTTTGTCTTCTCCAAACATGCTGCCACAAATTTCTCAGCTCATTTCTCCTAATAGGCTTTACAAGATAGTCAGCAGCACCTCTCAGCATGCATTTATAAACAGTGCTTATTGAATCCTGTGAGGACATCACTGTGAAATAACAGAAGTTGTACTATTAGTTTCATAATTTTCAGATACAATGTCTAATAATCAAAGCCTTTATTCTGCAAATCATACTTATAACTGGGATGTTTTTGCAAATCTCATGCTCCATAATTAGTGTAAGAAGAGCAAATCCTGATATTGCCGGTAAATCCACTTCTGTCAATACAAGGTCTATGTTATGGGCTCTTTCCTTCAGTATCTCCCACGCTTTTAAGCCATCAGAAACAGCAGCAACTGCTCAAACAGTGATAAAACATTTTTAGTTCCTAGAACAGCAAATATCAAGTTATAAGCAAAACTCAGTCAACAAAATCTCAATCTTCAAGGAAGCAACAACAGTGGTAGAAATGAACATATACATGGCACCCGCATACTTTCAATTCCATTATCTGTCTAGGGGTTCTGTGATCAAGCCCACTAGAACCTTTCAGGATCCCCCAAACATTGATTTTTTTTCAGGCAGTATTGGTCTTAATTCAAGCAAAACTACTCTGTTGAATAAAAAGACCCATGACGAGCTACAGCATGTTGAAACCCCAGAAGGACATGGATGCTCATAACCCATTTGGCAGCATTTGATATGTTCCTGTCATAATTCTTGTTCTTTGTGTCATGCAAGATGTGTTTCATCCTCTTTTCTTTCCAGTTTCCCTTGTTACTTTTTCGTATGTGATTCTTCCATTTTTTGTCTGCAGAATTTGCAGAGACCCTTAAATGTTTTTCCCCCTTCACATAGTGTAACAAGTTCATCCAGACAAACCTCTAATGATAATGGACTAGTGGTGCTCTAGGCCAAAAATAATAGCCGGTAAATGAAGAAATTCAATCGGTGACACAGTGGGTTCGATACTCTACCAAATGGCCACAATAATTATCCCCAACTCTCCATCAGAGTAAACAGTAGAAGATAAAAGAAAAGGCTTCTTCATTGTATTTCCACCAAGATCCAGTTCCTAAATTTGAAAGTAAAACCAGCTAACCATGCCTAGCAATGGACAAGCCAACCTTACAAGCTTAAGATCGATTACATCACTTCCTACCCTTATCTAATCCCCATAACTTAGAACTCAAACTGCAGTATTATCCACTTGACATGATCAAAATTTTTCTGGCAAAAGCCGAAAACCCAGTTCACAATTTGACAAGCAAAACTCCAAAATGGAAGAACACTCGAAATTCAGCAACCAAATAAACAGGAACCCGCACAAACACAGAGAAACAATAAGAAAGACACATACTGACCTCTGTAGCTGCACTTTCTGAGAAGGGCAGCTATGATCTGCCTCGTGGAATCGTCAGCCTCAACAAGCAACACCCTCAGCATCATTCTCGGCAAGAACCTCTCCCACCTTACAACCCCACTCGAAAGCCCACCCTTCCTCTTCTCCTTCATCTTCTTATTCTTCTTCTTCTTCTTCTTCTCGATGCCGCTCTCCTTCACATTCTTAAGTACCTCCACATCCTCCTCCATCTTCTCTGTCTCACTCTCAGCTCTCGCTTCCAGTTCCTCGCTGCTCACAACCACCTCACCCATTTCTCACTGTATCTCTCAACTCTCTGTGAACCAGCGGGAGTGGTCAATCGCATAAGCTTGAAGCAAAAGCTAACGAGGAGAAAAATATCAACGTTCATCCCCCTAAATTGCAAAAGGTAAAAATATCTGAAATGGGGGGAGCTCTAATATCTAGATCGAAATCGGACGGTTGAAAGATCAACTCGAAGTCTCCAACGACGACAGGCTCAGATCTAACGGTGCAAAATATAATAATCCGAAGCAAATCAAAATATCTTGTATGTGTGGCCTGGTTTGGCCACGTCAGCAGACCATACGTATGTGAGCCAGATCAAAAAGGCCACGAGCCTAGTGGGTTCTGTTCTGTGGCTGTGGGGAACGGAGGCTGGATATTTTCCTTTTTCCAACTACCATGCCCACTCCTTTTTCTTCATTTCCCGTGGGTCCCATACATTGGGGAAGATATTTTTTTTCTATGTTTGGGGTGATAAACCAAGCTCAGAGAAGTTTTCGACACGTGGAGACATATTAGTGGAGGGTTAGATTTGTGGCTTCGAAATTGTCCAACGTTATCCATACCCTTCCTGACCACGTTGTCTATTTGCTCGGCTTGTCAAAATGGACTTCCACTCGCTTGACTTCTCGAATGAATTACCACAAAATCATTGGCTTCCTTAGTAAAGCTGCTATATTTGAAGATTATCATTATAATCTTGAAGTAACATGTAGTAACTTACATATAACTATATATTCTTTACAATTTACTAGTATGTGTAAGGACATTAAAATCTTAGTGTGTAAAAGTCTTAAGGACATTTTTAATTGGCACATTCATTTTAAAGATTTTATCAGTATAACTCTCTATGATATTAGTACTGATAATCTTGTTTAAGTTTTATTTTTCTCTAATGAGAACAAATGAGTTCTTTTAGATATATGAATTTGGAAACACTCTTGAGAGTAATATAATACCTAGCACCTTAAAAGTTTGTATGGTAACTGTGGCAAAAGTCTAAATAATTAAGTATGACTTAATTAAGCCTAAAAATCTTGTTCATAGTTGCATTTATGCAAGATAGGTTTTAGGCTAAAATAATTTCTTACAAAGTTTTTCTTTTCTCTTCTATAGTGGATTGAAGAATATAAAAAATATTAAGTGAGCAAGAAATTGGGATATATCTCTAGTTAGTGGATAAAACGTCACATGCTGCGTTTGTTTGACAAAACGATATTTTTATTAACGCTTTTAATGTGATATTAGAGAAGTCTAGATCTAATTTGATTTAAAACTCATTTAAAACAATGGTGTTAGTGAGAATTCTTAGAGGTTTAGGAGTTGGATGTTCACTCATTGACTCAATGATATATTATTTCTCGGGTAGAGAGATAATATGCTAAAATTTGTCGTGAAGGTTTTCTCACCAATGAAATCCCTCTCCTTTATTTAGTCGAGTCAACCAGAAAAGGCAATATAAATATTTTCTATGTAAAAGTTCATATACATGCACGCTAAGGACATGAAATAATAAAAATATTATTTCATCATATAAATACGATTCCAAAATCTTTTAAGAAAAATATATTTTTCAGTTAAAATATTTTTTCAAAATCGCAATCGTTTGAATTATATAATGAGAACAATTATCTCACAGTTTAATAACTTGTTGAGAATGAAGTTATAAATGAGAATTGTGGCGCAAAGTAGTTGTTACATCACACTTGTGTTAATATAATATGGGGTTGTAGCCTTATTTCTGACTTGCCATCCTTAGATCAAGTTCATTCGTCATTAAAAAAGACTGAGTGATTATTTTGCACAAACATGAATTTAATTAAGATGAAAATCTAAAGGATCTAAGATTGATCATTTTTTATTGAATCAAGAAAATTACTCGTATTTTTTGCAAGGGTGGGGTATTGTAAATTTTTGTAACCCTTATTTTTTGGAAAGAATGTTTCATTACATTTCATTCTACATTACCTTAATATTAATATTTTCAAAATTTTTTATAAAAGATCGTTGAAAATAGTGAGAGTAATTTAACAACTAGTATGTATATACATTTGAGTGATGGTGTACCACTAGTGATAGTGACTCCCAAAAGTTATAGAATATAAAGATCCTCATAAATAATGTGGAAGCGATATATCAATATTATCTCATCATTTAAAGGTTAGAAGAGAATATTTGTAATATGACTCTACTAAAAGTACTAAATTCATACAGTATGAATATCAGCATAGATCTTATATTCACTTCACTTATATGATCCAACCTGGAGTTGTTGATCTGATTGACACAAGAAAAGTGAAGTTAATAGAGATATAAATCCATCTATTGGCACTACTTGAGCTGTCTTTAGATAACCATTGATCGCATATTTAAACTTTTATTGAAATAAGTCAAATAGTTGATTCTCGCAAGAGAATTAGATGGTTAACTTTTTGTGATGTTTAGGCACAAAGTACTAGAGCGTATGATTGTTGCTTGTACCGTTTNCAGTTTAATAACTTGTTGAGAATGAAGTTATAAATGAGAATTGTGGCGCAAAGTAGTTGTTACATCACACTTGTGTTAATATAATATGGGGTTGTAGCCTTAATTCTGACTTGACATCCTTAGATCAAGTTCATTCGTCATTAAAAAAGACTGAGTGATTATTTTGCACAAACATGAATTTAATTAAGATGAAAATCTAAAGGATCTAAGATTGATCATTTTTTATTGAATCAAGAAAATTACTCGTATTTTTTGAAAGGGTGGGGTATTGTAAATTTTTGTAACCCTTATTTTTTGGAAAGAATGTTTCATTACATTTCATTCTACATTACCTTAATATTAATATTTTCAAAATTTTTTATAAAAGATCGTTGAAAATAGTGAGAGTAATTTAACAACTAGTATGTATATACATTTGAGTGATGGTGTACCACTAGTGATAGTGACTCCCAAAAGTTATAGAATATAAAGATCCTCATAAATAATGTGGAAGCGATATATCAATATTATCTCATCATTTAAAGGTTAGAAGAGAATATTTGTAATATGACTCTACTAAAAGTACTAAATTCATACAGTATGAATATCAGCATAGATCTTATATTCACTTCACTTATATGATCCAACCTGGAGTTGTTGATCTGATTGACACAAGAAAAGTGAAGTTAATAGAGATATAAATCCATCTATTGGCACTACTTGAGCTGTCTTTAGATAACCATTGATCGCATATTTAAACTTTTATTGAAATAAGTCAAATAGTTGATTCTCGCAAGAGAATTAGATGGTTAACTTTTTGTGATGTTTAGGCACAAAGTACTAGAGCGTATGATTGTTGCTTGTACCGTTTTAATACAAAAAGCAAATGAATGTTCTTAGTACTGTTTACATGCGACCTAAACAAACTATTTATTCAAAGATACCAAATATACTTAATCCTTTTTTTATTAACGACCTATAGCATAAAATGGAATTCTTTGAATGTTGTCGACAATTTCAAAAATGTATCCTCCTAAGAGATATGACGATCTGGTTGTCTTAAATTATTAATTGTCGCGTAATTAGTAGTTTTCCATGATACGAGATAATGGACATGGATTTGTAAAAAGTAGTTAATACTTCACGTATAAGAAAACAATTTCTATGAGCTATTGTTCAAAATCCATAGACAATTAATAAGATGAAAAATATAAAAGAACCTAGTTTTGCCTATACTATTTGGTGTTTCCTTTCTAGTTTGCACATGGGAGTTAGAAGTTGAGTTTTTGTTACGAGGTACTATGGTTTACTTGATTAAGTGAATTTGTGCTGTGATTTGAAAATGTAATTAAGAGTAATAACTAGACTGTTATGATTGTTCTTAGGGGCAAAAGCCCAATTGCTTTACCCTTAACAAGAAATAAAGGTTGGTTATCTCACATGCTGTTAAGTACAAGAGATTCATATAAAATCCTAAAATCGCAAATTAAATTTGTTGAATGAGATTTGTGGTCACCTTGTAGATTTTTAAAAGTCACAGTTGAACTTGCTGACTAGAATCTAAGGTCTATATTGTGAGTTTGACCTAAATGAGATTCACAATGAGTCGTCGATAACTTCATAATTGTACAAAAGACTTTTATACATAAAAATAAAGTCTCTTGGTAAAAGTATGTTTTGGGAAGTTACTATACATGAGAATGGGCATGGGGAAATATGGTAATTAAACAAGAGTTTGTCGTTTAATTATTTGTAATTGACCACTATCGGATTGGACATCATTAGGAGGGCTATTTATATCCATCTCGGGTTGGGCCAAGTTCATCTTGGAGGCCCAGTATTCAGTAGTGCAATTGGCCTATGGATTGCGTAAGAGATAAAATGGCTGATTGACATGGAAATGTAGCACACCACCTCCCTCGACAGTGTTAATACTACTCTATAGAAGTACATTGTGCCAGAGCCACGCCGCATTTAAAGATCGGATACATGACATGGAAAAAATCACAACGAAACCTCTTGTCGCTGACATAGCACCCAAAAGGTAGTCCCACCTACCAACCTGGCACCAAGGCATGGCCCAGGGAGGCCACACCGCATTAAAGACGACAGTGGGGTATCCCGTACAGGATACTAGGGCCTCTAATACAAGTTAAAGAGAGCTCACTCGACAAGCAATATAAAAGCCAGACGCCATGCTAGAATTCAAGACTTATGCACTTTTGCTTATTGGAATTCTCCCAAGGAACATAAATCTAACTTTGGCATCAAAGGTGAACCCTCAACCCCAAGCCCCTCATCTTCTATGTTGCAGGTGACTGAGTCTAGTACCTAATGTGCAAAACACGTCATCAACAATAAAGATCAAAGCAATTGAAGTTGAATTATACAAATAAAAATAAAAATTATTTAAAAATTGAAAATTAATTTGTTAGAAGGTCAAAACATAAAAAAACTGCTTTAATATTTAATCCCATTTTTAAGAGGACATATTCTAATTTTGAACTGGATCCATTTGCAATTTGGGAGAATTGTCAATTTTACAATAAATTTTAATGTTATGCATAAGGAAGATTTTAGGATTTGCAAGGTTGTAAAATTCACAAAGAAGGGAATACACGGTGAGAGAGGGTGGTGATGGCAAGAGTGAGTTTTTGGACTGAACTCTAAAGCAGCAGTTTCGAATTGGTAAAGACAAGTTATATCTCAGTATCTTAGTTTGAATTTGAGAATGGATCCAAGCAATTGGAACGGAGGTCAGCCTCCCTGGGTGGGGGCTACGTTCGGTTCAAAGAACCACTCGAGTGGGAAAAATAAAATATTCAGAAGCATTTTGATCATTCAAGACAGAAGTACTAGTACACTAATGAGCACACATAATAAGGGCACGAGAGCCAAGATTTTAAGACCTAAGAGCATTTTGCTCTGCTACCAAGGGTCCCTTTTGCAAAGCAGCAAAACACTTAAAAAGTTTGTGGATCAGTTCCATCATACTGGCGTCATATAAGTTCTATAATCTGTTACTTAAAAAGAGCAGTAATGGATAAAATCAAAATGAGATCATTTTCAAAAAAAAAAAAAAAATTATTTTGCAATGGTTGCTTGGGAGAAATGAAAGTAAAACAAAAAAATATATAAAGGAAACAAAGAAAGAAAAAAGAATGAAGAAGAAAGCAGTTTCATTCTTCATGTGATCTGACGTATCAAAGAAAAATACTTGTCATTTCCAGATATTTGAGCATAACAAATCTTATCTCAGAGCAGATTTCCTACTACTCAAGCATCAGGCCTTAGATTGTTAGAAGAAATAATTCAATCTTCTATACTCCCAAGCTGCAATTCTCTGCATCAAAAAGTAGAGTTATTGTTAGTCGAAATTCGAAGAGGAGAAAGTTTCAAGCGGTTGTTCAAATAAAGCTTCCACAAGCGATTAAAACCTACCTTATAGAAAGGAAAATAACTGCTATCCAACTTATCTAACCTCCATTGCCATTCCGATCCTCAATCATGTGTAATAGCTTTGTCCCTTTCTTCTTTCTCAAGAATCTCTCAGTCGAAACAGTTAACAGCTTATTCAGCGACATTCCACCTCCAACAATCTTCTTCCTTGCCTCATACCTAGCCTTGATTCTCTCATCAAGCTTGTAACCAAGGAATGCAGGAAAAGCCAATAACTCTCCAACTTCACGACCCATGCCCTCTATCAAGTACTCCACCTTCTCCTCCAAAGAATTATGATTGTATTGCAGTACTTGGGGATGCCTCGTGCTCATGGCAACAATGTCAGCACACGAAAACCCATAACGCAAGAATAACCCAATTACCTTTTGCAAATTCTCACAGCTTGTTCTGGTTACAGATCCCATTGCCACTGCCATGTCCCTCGTTCTATATTTATACCCGATCTTCAATAAAAACACAAGTTTGTACTCAACGTTATCAAATGACAAGCCTAGAAACAAGGGAGCTTTGATCAAGAACTTGAAAATATCATCGGTTTCTAACCCACATTGCTTGAGAAACTCTATTCTAGGACGCAATTTTCTCTCCCTGCTGGCAGTAACTAGACTCGGAAACACAAGAAGAATCTTGAAGATTTCATGATCATTTAGGCCAGCAAAAGACCTCAAGAACTCTATATGGCCCTCCATATGCTTCACACTATAACTCAAAATCATAGGAAACTTCCGCAGCACATTCCCTGTGGCGTCCTTATCTCCCCCACTAAGCTCCACGAGAAACCTGACTCTCGGTATCAACTCACTGTCCAAATCATAATTGAGAATCACCGGTCGCTTTACAATCAAATCAATGCCACCAAAGCGGCCCAAAAAGGCAATACTCCTATCAATTTCTTCGACTGGCCTATGACATAACGCCTTGGTTAAATTAACATTGTTGAGTACAAAAGCAATCTTTTCACACGAAACTCCCCGATGAAGAAGCAGTTTAACCTTTTGATCAAAACCGACCAAGAATCTTGGATCCGTGTTAGTCAAAATGCGCTTGAGCTGTGCAGGCTCAATCTTAGACTCCAATTCATCACGCACAAAACATAGAAATGGGCCAATTTCCTCAGCTGTTAACACAGTAGGGCATTTCGTAATTAAGTAAGAAAGTGCAAGGCTATCAATCCCAACTGATTGTAAAGAATGAACCCGCGCACGTAATGAATCCAAAGATGTCAATGCAATAGCTGGGTTCTTTTCCAAAAGCAATTCGGTTTCTTTTTCGTTGAGTCCAATTTCTCTGAATAAAGGAAAGAGAAACCCTGAAACCCAACATAAAAAACAAAAATAGGTTAACAAGTTTGGACTGTATTGTGTTCGAGAAATGGACTCTGAGAGTTACTCACTCGTATCAGCGTGAAGATTGGCGGTCGAGTCGATGCCACTGCATAGGACTGAAATCTGTTTAGTGGGTCGAACGCCCACGTGGGGAAATACCCGTTTGTGTTCGATTCTGGAGGCTTTACTGAGCTTTAGGATAAAGAAGCATTCATGGGGGTGGAAAGCTGAAAGTGAAGCGAATGAGAATCGAACAGTTGTGGGAAGGAACAACGGGTGCGGGAAAAGAGTAAAAGACGAAGAAGAAGAAGAAGAAGAAGAAGAGGGAAAAGGATTTGCGGACAGAGTGAGTAGAGCATCCATTTATACTCCAAGGGATTCGCGGTATTGCCGCGACGGGTGTTTCAAATGGGAAGCGAAATCGCGGACTCGGAGAGGAGTTGAAGCTAAATGCGAGGGCGGTTGGGCCTACGGTGTAAAATGTAAACGAGTTAGAGTGGTTTATGGTGGTTAAGACAGATCTTTGGACGAGACACAAAATTTTTAAAATTATAAAGATTTTGGTAATTTTATTTTCAAATATCGTTCAAATTAGGGTTGTTATTCGCATTATGCAGGTCCAAGACCAATCCCGCACCATGCGAGGGAAGGTTTCCAACCCTGTCCCAGTATCGGGAGTGGGATGGAAACCGCTCCTTGCTTTAATAAATCTCACATTACTTAAGTATGACTATTGTATTACTTTTACCTCCTATATAAAAGTTGGCCTAAAAGATCAAGGCAATCCATTAACTTAAATTCAACTTCAAGTTGTTAATAAATTGTATATATTTATATACAATAAGGAAGGGAAGGGGTCCCACTAGGGTTAGCCCGCCCCTGCCCCCTCTAGGGGTCTTCCATGCAGGGCAAGGGCCCCATTGCTCACCCCTAGTTCAAACACAAAATACTTTTCATTTTATCGTTATTTAATCATTATCTAAATTAAAAAACATATACAATTTTTACAAACTTCATAACAAAACACAAAAATTAATACAACTTTTACAAGCTTCAAAACGAAAATAATATTAAGAAATTATATTCAAACAACTTTTTAACTTTATAATATTTTTATTCAATTATTTATCTCTCATTTCTTAAAACTTAATAAAAAATTTTAACTCAAGTTATTTCACTATTATTCACATAATTCTGAAATAATCCAAGTATCCAAACAAGTTTGAATTGTGCTAAGTTATATTTTATATTTATAAATAGTATATTTATTATTCCAAAGAGTTTTTTTTAATATAATTATTTGAACAAGTTCAAGTTTATTCATGAGCTATTAAATGTTGAGAATAAATTATTTAAATCATGTCTTACAACTTTATGTACAAACTTTGAGAAATAAAATTTTATTTTTTCTAAATAATTACATAGTTTACATACATCTATTAATGAATCTATACATAAGGATCCAAGCAAGTCGCATAGTATTAGAAATATGATTTCATTTTATATTTATAAAGATTTTAAGATATTCTCATTATAACAAAGTTATTTAAGTTTGTACAAGTTTAAACTAGTAAAGTCGAGTTTTATACAAATTATATCATTTAATAATTGATCATAATTTTAAACTCATAAATGACTTATTTATTAAACGAATCGAGTCTAGTTCGAGTTTGACCAAGATGATCCTGAACATAGATTGCCGTATGAAGCAACTTCGTTTATTTATGGCAGTGCTATATGCCTTCAAGGTTTTCTAAACCAACATGTTCCTCACAATTTTTTTTTTTTTTTTAACAAAATTTTGTTCAAAACGTAGAAGGTATAATAATCCTAACCTATCATTAATAATACTGGCGAGAAATCTAAGCAAAATAAATGAGTGTTTTTCTAGGCTATAGGAAGAGTCAATCCTAGGATCTCATCCTAAGATATATGGAGTCAATGGCACAACCTTTGCTAAGCTGATTAAATAAGGTTGCAGGTGAATGTCAACAAACCTGACTGCTAGATTTTTTAAATTTGGAATCTCACTTTTTTTCAAAGGGAGTAGGCGAAACTTGCACACCTTAAAGAGTTGGCGACATGGTCCTAGGTCCCCGACAGAGATGTTTGTTTAAGTTTTTGATTTTTTATACTGGTCTAGATGACATAGTCTCGGTTGTCAAACCAGAGCCCCCGAGAGACTATCGATCACTACATCTCAAAAAATTCGACTTTCTGAATCAAATTCCAGTGTAGTTGGTGATTATTGAAACCATTCACAGTAGTTCATCAAAAGCACATTCATTCAGTTTGACGCATGGGGGCAATGGTGAACAGTCATAATAACCCATGCACAAGAAAGACCTGTCACAAAATAAATAGATATCTTCAATTGAGGGAAGAAATAAATACTCACGCCATGTTTGAATGATTAAGCCAATTGTAGAGGAGTTCTAAGTCCAGGTGTGAGTTATCCTCGAACTCCTTAACTTCTTCCAGATACAAGAAGTAGTAGTAAATAGGACCCGATACAGATTGCATTATCAGACGATCAGCTGTGCCCAATTCAAAATTTTCTTATAGCATATTAATCAGGCCTCTGATTTATATTTCAGCATCTTTGTGACACTAATTTCTAAGAGGCTTTTCATCTTGTTTCTTGCTTGTGGGAATTCCTTTAATAAGGATAACTGGTGAGCCTCCCTTTCTTGATTTTCTGGGTGATCTGGAAAAATGAAACCTGCAAGAAAATAATGATGATGAAGATGACGACGATGACAAAAATAATGATACATTTTTCATACACAAACAGACAGCAATAGGAGTTGGGATCAAATAACGTAAGAAACCTTACGCAGCTAGCAAGTGCACTTGCCTCTTTTTAGGGACTTGAGTAAGAACATCAGGTTTGTCTTTACAAACCTCTTCCCTTGTGTCTGTCTGAGAAATCTGTCCCTGCAAAAGGCAGCCGGAGGATACAGCTCATAGCATGCTAAAAATAGTCAAAAGTGAAGATACTATCTTCATTTTTTGAGGAATTTTAAAAAGAAAGATGATCACAACTTATATGTGATTCCCAGCATGTTGTGCCTGAGGTATAATGATGGGAGCAACCCCCTCTAACAGTAATACATGATGCTCTCATTTTCAACTTTCCCACCAGAGTGGGCACTTACTAAAGATGCATGAAACATACTTGTATGCAACTGAAAGAAAAAAAAAAAATTTTACATGATTTCTTATTATAAAGAAAAGTGAATTCTACAGAAAGATGGTTAATTCTGCCACATCTAGTTTTAAGAGCAAGTACCTCAAACAGCAAAGAGTCAACTATGCGTGTGTTAGCGCATGTGCAGGAATGTGTGTGGGTGTGGCAGACCTCTCTCTCTATGTGTGCATGCGTGCGTGCTAATGTGATTGTGTCGACACACATACATACATACATCCATGTTCGTGCGTGTATATATATATATATAGAGAGAGAGAGAGAGAGAGTGGCTGCTGAGTTACATCTTCAACTAACAATGGGAGAAACAAGTTAGTAAAAATCAAAGCTCTCTAACATTGAATGGATAGTAAAATAATTGAATACACCTATTACAACACATGATAATGATTAATGAGAGAAAAAAATTACTTGTCCATTTTTATTGCACCATTCTAATACTGGACAAAGATAATGTTACCAGTCACATACTGTCACAAAAAGCATGAGAAGAAAGTTGCTTGCCCACTTTTATTTCACTACTATAATACTGGAAAAAGATAATGCTGTTAGTCACACACTGTCATGCAAAGCATTTTCAAACTGAGAAAGTTCAAGAGCGTCAAAAACCAGAACAATGAAGCAACAATTAAAGTGAGGAGACCGGAATCAGCAGAGACCTCATGCTAGATATGATAGACCTACTTTGTTTTATGGCACAATAGCACAATAATGGATGTCATCACCATGTGAACCCGGTGTAGATAAAATAATTGAAAGTTCGGCAACCATTCCATTTCTATCAGTTAATTCATCCAACACAACTGAACACTTGAACAAAATAGAGGATCCAGCAATAACATAATAATATAATGACTACAATAGGCATACAAAAACCCATGAAAATCTCCAATCCACCACTGGAATAGTTATCGTGCCCACGTCTAGTCATAGACACATCCTCTAAGTTCAACTTGTTTACAATTTACAATGATCAAACAACTTACAAGTGATGAGCACAAAAGGATGAAGAAAACAAGGTCAAAATGAAATGATAAGGTGACACAACAATACAGAAGAACATGTACCACCCAAAGAAAAAGAAGCTAGAGGGGTCTCTTGCCCTTGGAGCAACAACATGACAAGGTAACAAAAAAAACTGCTGGATCAGGTTTATCTTAAAGAAATCCAATTGAAAGCAGGCTCTTCAACAAAATACTATTGCAGCCTCTTAAAATTAACAATCATTTCATGAAAAAAGTCACCTGAAAAGAAATTGTTTATTACATCCAAACAGTAATTATATGGTTGGCTACATATAACTTGAAAAAGTTCAAAGCAATCTGCAGCTGATATTTGATCAACACTCGCAAATCATATTTTGTCAGAACTCTCAAAAAATCAAAATTAAACGTATTTAAATCATTTCAATGCTGAAGAAACAGGCAATAATTAAAAATGTTCTCCATGCGCATAAACTCTCGACAATGCTTATGCAGTACGCTCCCACTCATCTTTTAAAAGTAGTGATATCATGGAGAGAGAAAACAATTAATCATCTTTTCTTCTGATTCTTGTTCATGGTTTATTTTTATCGGTAAACAAGATCGATATCTTATTGATCATAAGAATAGGCAAGAGGCCAAGTATACGGGATATATACAACAAGTATATGTATGATGAACTTTTCCAAAGTCCAAACCACATTTGTTCCAACACTTCTCAGCCCTTATCTTTGCCAATGTTGAGCAGAAAATGATCCATAAAATTCAAAAAATCAAAGATAAGCTGACAGTTCGTTCATAAGATAAATAAACGACAAAGTGAAATATATGAGCAACTAATTTTAAGTCTAGGGACATGATTTATAATTCAAAATAATTTCCAAAGTCCAAACACACTAATGGAATTAAAATGCTCACATGAAATTAAGACTATCCTATGGAATGTAAATAATGAAACACCCAATCATACTTGTCAAAAATAAAATAAAATTGAAACACCCACTCATATGCAGCTCAAGTCCTTGTCTCTAAACAGGCACCAAATTAGAGAAGTATGCCAATAGTAGCTTATAAAAGAGACAGCATCTCCAGTTTAGTCTCTTTAACAGCCCAAAACGAGACGAATCACACTGAGACTGAAATCAAAACTCCGAAAGCACAAGCATTACAACCGAAAATGAAACTCCAATTCCATAGGGTATTCATGTAACAAATGCAAAATACAGACAACTAAACAATTCCCCCTTTATCGTAGCCAACCCCAACTCTGGATCGTGGAGTTTCAAACTCCATAATATTTTACCAAACCATAAGACTCATCCTCGTATCAATTGTAATCCAAGTTGCCATCGAACCAACAGCAAACACAAAGATGTCAACATGCAATAACAAAAACCCCAAAAGATTGTATTTCGACAGAAACCAGAACATTCCCCATTCACCAAAACAGAATGTCGTTAAAAATGATTGCATGCATCAATACCATGACAGATTACCTTGTACGTAACTACATTACATGCAATTACATTTACATACTTTCAATCAAACATAACAAAACGCATAACAATTTTCTTACTTGATTCAAAGCCGCTACAGACTCCGAGCTCGAAACCTTGGTTTTCTTCATCACCCCACCAAAATTTTCATCATCACCGTTATCATAGTCACGAACACCACTCCCCAATTTCCTCTTCTTCCTACCAAAGCTCCTCACTTTCCCTCTTTTCTCCCTAACCTTCCACATGTCCTTTCTCCTATACACCACCTTGTCACTCTTCCACACCCCGAAACTCGTATCGATCACCGTCACCTCACTTCTCGAATATCCAACTAGCTCTCTCTCCCCCTTATCCTCCTCCTCCTCATCCTCCTCCTCCACTCTCTCCTCTTCCTCCTCTCCCACATTTCCTTCTTTCGTTTCCTTCGAACTGTTATCGGAATTTAACGACACCGTTCGCGGGCCATTATCGTCTTTCGAAGCACAAGCGGGACTCTTCACTTCTTGTTGTTTCTGGTGTTGGAGATGCGTATTACTGATGGTTGAGGTGGTTAGAGATTTGGGGATTGCTTGTTTCCTGGGAAACTTCTTCCCGGAAAGTTTGGAGCTTTTGATGTGGGCATCACCGTCCATAAAGAATAGCTCGGAGAGGACATTGCTCATGATACTGTACAGTTTTTCTTGCTGTTGATGTCCGCCTCCGTGCCCTGCCCGATTAGCTACCTGTTCGTGGTCGGACTGAGTAAAGCAGGAGTTGGAGCGGGTCGACTCGCTAGGGTTTTGGTTTTGGAGGAAGTGGTCGAGGCCGAGGTTGTTGTCAACATTGTCTTCGTCGGCAGAGGTCAGGAAGCCCTTGTTGGACCGGAGCCGGTCGAGCCAATTCGTACCGGACTTTCCGGAAGAGGTAACTGAGCAGAGCATTTTCGTTTTCCGGAACACCGAGAGAGGTGCTTGTGGTATAGGTCAGAATCGGAGAATTCTTCGAACCGCAGCGACAGTGTGAATTCGGAGAATCGGAGGAGAGCACCTGAATCACTCTGAGGACCGGAGAATATAGAGGTTTTGAGCTACTTCTTTTTTCCTTGTGCTGCGATAGTCTGAAAGAGTACAGTACAATGAAGGGCACGTGTCAGAGATCGAAAGCGTATTTTGGTAAAAGTGGACTTGGTCTGGCTGTCGGAATGACAAAACACGTTGAGGTTGAACTTCCATTAAACAGATGAAAGAGAGGGTTCAGCTACTTCAGTACAGTACTAACAGTAGACTACCCTGGAATTTAGGGGTGAAAACCGATAGCTACGGTTCGGTTTACCGACAACTTTTAAACATCTTTAAAACCGGCCGGTTTAAAGGGAGAAAATTGGGATGTCGGTCTTGGTGTGAATCCCGTGGGTCCGTCTGTTTCTCGTCGGTGGCGCAACGAGAGAGAATGGAAAAAACGTCGCGATGAGAGAGAGATGAGAGGTGCGATATCAAAGAGAGATGGCAGGTGGCCTTCAAAATTATTACTTGTCTTAAAATTTAATTTAATAAAAAGAGATAAATTTTATTATTTATTTATATCTTAATTATTGAAAAATAATTTCATATTGTTTATAGACAAAATCTTGAACATGTTTATAACATATGAATAATTTTCTCTTATAGAATCGAATTTATAAAATTAATTAGCTCCATAAATTTTTTTATAATGTCAGAGTCAAGTTCGAGACGAATGAGGGCCCATATTACTTATACTATGATAAGGACTAAGAAAAATACTAACTTGCATCTGAGGGAGGTGTTGAGGAATAATCTCACATTTGTGATAAGGTCTTTGACATGTTTGTAAGAAATAAGCAATCATCCCTTATAAAACCGGTTTTATGAAATGAGTTAGGCTCATAAATTTCTTCACTGTATAAGAGAAGAGAGAGAAAAAGAAGTGTTGTTGTTGAGTGAGAGAGAGAGGGGAGTGAGAAAGTGAAAAGAGAAATGAGATCAGGAGAAAAAGAGAAAGGGGGGACTAAGGGTTTTCAAGCCCTAATTCCAAACGACATTATTTGATTTAATTTTTTTTTCTAAAATGATACTTGTAAAACGACGTCGTTTTGTTTAATATATATATATATATATATATTATATTGGTCGTTCAATGGTTTAAACTTAATTCGAACCGGCCGATGTTAGTTTTACTAAATTCTTACTTCTAGTTAACCTATTCTCCATCAATTTCGGTCGGTTCTCGTCAATGACTGCCAGTTAGATCGGTTCCTATTCACCCCACAAGAGGTTGCCCCGGATACAAGAGACCAACCTAGCTTTCAAAATCTAATATCAAGTATTAGGGATGTAATCGGTCTGGTCTAGTTTTAGACAAAATTTAGAACCGGATTGGTATGTATCGGTTTTGCATTTTTCAAAATAAATTACGCATCAGTTATCCTCCTAAACCGGTACTTCCGATTTTATCCGTTTTCGGTCCTGCTTTTCAGTTTTTTTAAAATGTAAGTTTGACAGTTTGTCATTAAAACTTATATATTATTTTTGTATATTATTATTTTTGTATAAAACTTATATATATCTTATTATTTTTTATTATTTTTTTTTCTTCAATCAATCTTGTCCAAAAGATGACGAAACTGGAATCGGACCGAATCTGATCGGTTTATGCAAGTAAAGAATTGATTCTGAACCAAAAAATTGAAAAATCAACCCAGTCGGTTCGGTCTATTTTTTCAATTTTTCAATTCAAACTTAGACCCCTATCAAGGATGGCACTCATTTTGGAACAAATCTTAAGAGATAAAATTATATTTTCACTTTTAGTGCAAGTATCCGGTATCTTTTAGATAAAATATAATAATAGATGTTACTTTTTTTTTTTTTAAGTGAGTATACGATCTACACACTTTAAAATTATATTCAACATTATTCTTCTTATAAATGAATTATTTTATTTTCAAATTGGTGATAGAGCACATATTTCAAGTCATTTAAATAATAAAATTTTATTTATAATATTTAAAATTTATGTTCTAAATTAAATTATATCACGTAGGCAGCGCGTAATTTAGAAAAATTATACATTGGACGGCTGGGATTATACTCTTTGGAAAATCGAATTGGGAAAACTTCTATTAGAATTAGTTGAGATGCAAAAACCTCTTTATCGAATAGTTACTTATCAAATAAAAAAAAAAAGGGAAATGCTTGTCTGTCGCCCCAAGTGTACCTGTTAGGGACCCCGGTCAAGTCCCTAAACACTATGTCCTCCTCGGCTATGTCCTCCTTTGGTTGACCGAATTCTAGTTCCTCTCTTGCTTGGTTCACGATCA
>QEOT01009309.1:26945-37030 GCA_003123785.1 Pterocarya stenoptera | reverse complement strand
TGCTAGTTTGTTGAGCACACATGTATAAAAGAAACGTAGTGAAAATTATTGAAGTCATGAAAACTAAACTATCAATTTTGAATACTAAAGATAATATTATTAGCACCAAGTCAATGTCATAAACATCCACAAGTCACCATACTTCAACTTCAAAGCAACAAAGTTAACTACAAATACAAAGTCCAAATGAGAACAGGACCCCGCCTCATTCCTTGTGTTGTGAAGGGTTTTCCTACTCATAACCACCCTTGTTGTCTAGATTTGCATCAAAGTCTACAGTTTCTAGTAGCGAAACCGTAGTGGGACTACCATTGTAAGATTTTAAGAAAATCTCACTAAATTAAGAGTTATGACAAGACATACAACATACGTGGTTACAAGGAATATGCAAGAAAAGAAATATTTGAAAATCCGGACAATGATACAAGCTTACTGAGGAAAAAGAACTTAGCAATCTAGTATTCACTTCGAGGTATGCAAGGCCCCGAGCAATAGGAACAAATGATTATGCGCATGCCTTTAAATTAAATAATAATGAGGAAACCAAACATATATCGATTATTATCTTAGACCATTAAGAAATATAATTAATATAGTTTCCAACATCATAAACATATATTTTCCTAGCATCCAACACTCAACACAAGCTTATAAGCCCGAGAACCCCAGGCTCTGTCATAAACTAAAGTAACCAAGGACCCTAGCTAGGCCCTCCCATTAATCAAGTAAAAAATCTCAAATCTTTTTTCCTTATTACGGATGGACCACAGCCGCCCTATAATGATTGTGTACATATCCTGGCTCCCTTCGTTACATCACAGGTAACGACTGCGCGTATGATTTCGTAACAAACAACACTTAGTTTTGCTTATCCGTCTTTCACCACAACGTCCTCTAGCCTCTGCCAGCAGAGAGACAATGACTATGATCCGAGCGTGTTATAGTCTTAGTTGAGTCCATTGATCACCAACCTGGGAGCTCCCCAAGATAATGCCCATCTCAACTTGGGGTTGTGAGATACACACCCACACTATTTCGTTAAATAGTCAACATCTTTATTTTAAACATTAATAAAAAATCGAGATATAATACCATAAGGTTTTGAAGAATCTAAGATATATGGACAAACTATTCCATAAACATAAGTAGGAAATGTTATAAAAATGCTTGAACAACCTTTGCATGGGCATTGTAAGAGCAAGATAACATGCAGGATAGAGTGGTGGCATGATGAAATACTAAATAATGAGGTCCCTTCCGAACATGTACCTAAGACATGCATACTTCACAACCATCCACACATTTTGTAAGTATCGTCATGGCAGACACTTACTTGGATAACAAAGGTTTTCCCTAAGTTTGGTTGTCGTTGAGTTGCCCTTGCCAGTCAATATGAGGATGACCTCAAGCGTCTAGATGCAAGTGAGCTAAAGTCTTAGAGAAGTAGGGTTCCTCTTTCTAAAGGACAACTAGAGTGAATGAGAGAGATAGAGATAGAGACAAAGTCGGCCTTCTTTATTTTCAAGACTAAAATTTTAAATTTTAAAAATTTTGAAAACCTCCCTTCTCATTATTACAATTTTTTTTAAATTTTCATATAAAATAAAATAAATAATTTAACTTTTTCAAATCTTAAAACATATATAATATTAAAAAATATATTCTAACAATACTTTATTCAACTTTTTAACTTTAATCTCGATTCATTTTATCTTTTCTCTAAAAACAAATGAGGTCTAAGTTTTCGGAAGGAAGACGAGGAAAACATATGGCCGTCATGGAGAATAAAAAAGGAAAAGAAAGACATCACGGGCCTTTTATCATCGGTTGTGGGATTGGTCCGTTGATGGGCGAGAGCTCCTAGTTGCCCAAGGGTATATTGGATTTGAAAGAGACGATAGTGGCTGAAATGATGCCCTCGTTCCAAAAGTTCAGCCAAGGAGAAAAAAGCTCCTCAAAAGGGGTTAGTCTCCCAGTCTGCCATGATTGAATGTCTTCCACGTGGCGATAAAATTCTTGTGTGGTCAAACAGATGGTAAGTCCGTGACTCTGTTTGCTGCAATGTGGAAACATGGAGTTTGTGAGGGCACTTCATCGCTTCCAAGTGCTCCCATATTGCTTCTGGGCACTCCTAATTTCAGGACGCTTGTTTAAACTCGCATTTTAGTGCAGGAAACGTGTTCGGGCACAAGTTAAATCTCTTAGTAGGATAGGGAGAAATATTTCAGAACACGTGCTTGAACTCGTACTGTGTTATTTGCTGCTCACCCTTCATTTGTTTAATTAGTTCTTATTCGCCCCCTTTNTTTTATTCTCAAACATCACTCAAATATAAATACTTTTCAATTTCAAATCTTTAACATTTTCATCTAATTATTTCTTAATCATTATATCTTTTTCAAATTTAAAAAAAAAAACACAAAAAAAACATCATTTTCAAATTTTAAAACAAAAATAATATTAAAAAATAATATTCTAACAATATTTTAACTTTATTATATTTTTATTATATTTTTTCTTTTTCCTTTCATAAAATCCAATAAAACATCTTAACTCAAACAATCTCATTACTATTCACAAATTATTTTATTACAATTCATAAAATTCTTATCTCATCTCATATTCGCCAAACATTCGCTAAGTCTTTACTTGCCCATATGACTCGTTCAATTATTCAGTTTGCTTTGTTTGTTATTCACCCAGTGAGGTTTTTCCTTACGTTCGAGACTGTGAGAGACACGATTCGGTTACTGTGCAAGGGGTAACTTCTGTTGTTCGGACGGGCTCTCACAATTGTATGCTTGGTGAAGTATATTTTCAGTTGTAGGTCTCCTTAAAGATATTGTGTGGAGAATTGGGTGGGATTAATGGTAGAAGAGTCAAAATCTGGAAAGATAAGTGGCTGCTAGATTGCTCTTATAATACTGTTCTATCTACAGTCCAAATGTTAAATGAAGAGGCTAAAGTTCTTGATTTAATTAACCTTGACACACAATGATGTAATCTACCCTTTATATATGCAGTATTTGATCCATAAAAAGCAAAGATAATTATTCAGGTGCCTGTTAGTCCACTGCATCGTGATGACAAGCAAATTTGGTGAGACATTATAAATGGCAAATTTACATTCAAGAGTATAGTGCATATCATCTCCAAAAAAGAATTTCTATTTGGTAAAAAGGACAAACTTCTAATGGAACAAAACCCAAAGGAGTTTCATAGAAGGTATGGAAAATGCAAATTCTGAATGCTATTAAAATTTTAATTATTTGGAGAGCAATGCCTTGATGGCTTACCGACACGATCAAATCTCTCAAAAAGGAAGGTTCTTTCATTATGCTTGAGTTGTTCATACAAAGAGGGAAACAATCAGTGTAGCATGTATTCAACCAAGCTCAAATGTTTCATGTCTTTAGTAAAGAGAGCTTGCGTATTCTCAGAAAATAAAATATAAAAATAGGAGAAAGTTTTTTTTTTTTAACTTTTCTTTTGAAGAATTTGATTTTATAAACCTATTAATTATTTTTCATCGACAATGCTTGAATAACCAATGCTAAGTAAACCCCTAGGGGTTGGCTTAAGTGGTAAAAGCTTTGGGCTTGGGGTATACTCCCCCAAGTTTAAGGTTCAAATTCCCTTGGGTGCAAACAATCTCTAAGGGCCATACCCCCTGGTGAAAAGTCAATGATTTAACCAGTTTCATGTAGGAAAACTTTCGAGAGTGCGGTGCAGGAGACCGGGGTTTACTCTACAGGGATGGGTCCAAAGGACCCTGCTTTGGAGAGGTTCCCCGACATCAAAATAAATAAATAAATAACCAATGCTAAGTAAATAAGAAATAATAAAAATAAGGTATCGTAAGTGTTGAGGGAAAAGTTAGTTGATTGGCATATTTGTGTGAAAACCTATGTAAAATTGTGTTGTAACTAGTGTTGATGCAACGTCACATGAAAAGAATTGAAGAGTGATTAACACGCTCAAGTAGACCTAACTGGCGCTCGAGCAAACTCAAGCAGAGTACACTGCTCGATGGCCGCTCGACTCAACGCTCGAGCAAACTCAGGCAAAGTGCACCGCTCGATGGCTACTCGACTCAACGCTCAAGCGAGATTAGACAGAGTGCACCGCTCGATGACGCTCGATGTGTCGCTCGAGCGAAGTTCTGAAAGTTAACCTGCGCTTGACTTAACCTGCGCTCGACTCTTGCTTGATCCTTCGCTCGAGCCAATGTTCAAGAAACTCAAAACTCAGTATTTTAAGCGCCGTGAATGATAGGGGCTATAAATAGAACAACTTGTTCTGTTCTTGTGTATGGATAAAATTGAGCAAAAACCCTAGTTGCTTCCAAAAGCCATTGAGAGATACTTCTTCCCACATTATGAATCTCTCTTGGACAATCACATCTTTACCATACCACACTCAAGATCAAACCTTTTCAAGTCTATTGAAGTGGACGTGTTTATTGGCCGAAAGAGTCCGGAGCTGCTGTTGATGCAGAGATCGAGAGGTTATCATGGAAAGCTATAGAAAGGTCGGAGTTCCGGCACTATATGCTTGTAGAGATCAAGTGGATCACTTGTGAAGTTGCAAGCCAAGTTTAGCATACTACAACGGTTTTGTGATTGTCTCTAAATTGGTTGTAACAAACTTTTTCTATAGTGGATTTTAGGTGGTATCTTACACCCGGAGTGGTTTTAGAATTTGAAAATGTTCTTCAAATAAGTTTCCACTTCGTGAACAAAATCACCGTATTGATTATTTGTGTTATTTGATGAATTGATTAATTGCTTGTTTGTCTTTAATTTTGTAAAGACCTTAAAAATTGAACTACACCTATTCACCCCCTCTAGGTGTAGGTTGTGGAAGAACCACTGCTTTTACAATTGGTATCAGAGCGGGTTCACTCTGCTAGGATTCAGTTCCTGAGTGTGATCCTGTTGTAGTGTTTTAAATGGATAAGTCTCAATCTCTCACAACGCCACCTTATTTTGATGGAAATAACTATACTTATTGGAAAGTTCGAATGAAAGCATTCCTAAAGTCTGTAGATGAACAAGTGTGGATTTCCATAACAAAATGATGGAGAGAACCAGTTGCTATCATTGATGGAGTTCAAACTCCTAAAAGTGTGGAAAATTACTCTAGGGAAGAAATAAATGAGTGTAGTTGGAATAACAAAAGCCTTAATGCTATTTTTATGGTTGTATCCCAAAAGGAGTTCAAGCGAATTTCCATGTGTGAAAATTGCAAAGAGGCTTGGGACATTCTTGAGGTTACCCATGAAGGTACCAAGGTTGTAAACAATTCTAAGCTTCAAATGCTGACTACGAGTTTCGAAGAACTTAAAATGAAGGATGATGAAACATTTGATGCCTTCTATGCCAAACTTAATGATGTTGTCAATTCTCGTTTTAATTTAGGGGACAAAATTCCTAAGAACAGGATCGTGAGAAAGGTCCTCAGATCACTTCCTGAGAGGTTTCGTCCAAAAGTTACTGCTATTGAAGAAAGCAAAAAATTTGGACATTATGATAATTGAAGAATTTGTTGGATCTCTACAAACATATGAACATACTCTTCCTGTGGATAAGAAACACAAGTCCAAAGCCCTAAATACCATTAGAAAGGAGTCAGAAGGGTCATCCGATGAGTTGGCTATGAGTGACAGAGAAACAACATTTTATGCTAAGAAGTTCAGAAAAATGTTTGTGGCTAGAAATAACATAAACCAGAGGCTAAAGAAGAAAAAGTTTGAAAGATATAGCAGAGGCTCTAGTTCAAGGAACAATGAAAGAAGCACTGAGAAGTACACTAGAACAAGTAAAGACAAGGTTCAATCAAGGGTACAGTGTCATGAATGTCATGGATTTGGACACATTCGCTTGGAATGTGTAAATTACAAAAAGGCAAAAGAAAGAGCTAAAATTGCTTCTCTCAGTGAGCATGAAACAGAGTCAAGTGACTCAGCAGAGAGCTCCTCTCCTAAAAGAAATCTAAACTACATGGCGTTCACTACCTCTGTTAGTGGCAAAATTTAGTGCAATGAATAAGTGTCTGATGATGGGAGCATATCTGAAAATGAATCTGAGTATGAAGATCAGTTGCAAGAAGTCTACGAGAAGTTGTACAAGAAATGTATTAAATTGAGAAAACTCAATAAAGCGCATATTGAGGAGATAGACTTCAACAAAAGAGAAAATGAAAGACTTCAAGGTAAATTAAATGAAGTCAATGTTCTAGCTGATGAGTTGCAAACGAGGAATGTTTATCTGGAAGAAGAATTAAAAAACCAAGAAAGTGAGATGATTTTGCTAAATAATAAATTGAAATATTTGTCCAATGGAAAACAAAAGCTGGATGAAATCCTAAGTTCAGGTAAGCCTCCCGGTGACAAGAATGGGCTAGGATATGATAAAGAGAAATCTGATGCAACCACAACTTCAAACGTCTCCTATAAAATTGGGAGGAAAACTGTGTTTGTTCGTGAATCAACTGCAAATGGAAATTTTGACCCATCTGACAAGGGTAAGAAATCCTTACATGTACAAATGGGTGTTTTATCTTATGAGAAATCAAGAGCATAGAATACAAGCCCTGTGTGCCACCACTATCGTAAGATTGGCCATGTTGTAGCGGATTGTTTCAAATTGAAGAGATACGCCGTGTATGATCACACAACCTCTCAAAGTAGAAGTGTGTACTCTTCAAAAATGGGTAAAAATCTCATAATTGCTCCTAAGTATGCTTCATCTTTCAAGGGACAAAGAGATCGCAAAGAGAACTATGTGTGCTATCATTGTGGTAAGGTTGGTCACATTCGACCAAACTGCTATGAGCTTAGGAGGAATTCCATGAGAAATGGAAATAGCGAATCAAGAAGAGGGCATTTGAATCTATGGAGTCAAGTTAGGGCATTAACTAGACAAAATGAGATGCTCAATGTCAAGATAGACCAACTATCTACTAGCAAAAGGAGAAGCTCTCCAAAAGTTAGACACATGTGGGTTAGAAATGGAGAAAGAAGCACGTGCCATGTGGCACACATTGCTCTAAAGACAAGAGACACCTATATGAGTATAAGTGGTACCTTGATAGCAGATGCTCTCATCACATGTCAGGTGATAGAAGTCTATTTAAAACAGTTGGAAAATACAAGTGTGGGACAGTAACATTTGGAGATGGTGGAAAAGCTTATATAATTGGGAAGGATGAAATTGAAATACCTGGACTGCCTGTCTTGAGAGAAGTCCTATTTGTTGATGGATTAAAAGCAAATCTCCTCAGTATAAGCCAAATGTGTGATAATGGTGCTAAAGTTCAGTTTTCAAAAGAAATGTGCATTGTTTCTGACATTAATGGAAATTGCATGGTGCAGGGAACGAGGACATCTGATAATTGTTATGGCATCGCCCCTAGACCTCAGTACAGTTGCAATAGTGCTAGGAGTGAGGCTACTGACCTTTGGCATCAAAGACTTGGACATGTGAATCACAAAAATCTGTTTAAGATTGCCAAGAAAGAGATGGTGATAAAATTGCCTGAGTTGGGCAAAATGGAGACTCCTATGTGTGGGTCATGTCAATTAGGAAAAAAGTTAGAACAACTCACAAGAACACAACAACTATCCTGACTGAACGACCCTTAGAGTTGTTGCACATTGATCTTATGGGACCCTCCAGAACTGAGAGCTTGGGAGGGAAGAAATACATACTGGTAATGGTAGATAATTTCACCACATACTCATAGGTAGAATTTCTGAGAGAAAAATGTGAAGCTCCCAACGTGATTAGGACCTTGTGCAAGAAACTTCATAATGAGCAAGGGAAAGCAATAGTCAGAATTAGAAGTGATCATGGAAGAGAGTTTGAAAATTCAAATCTTGAGAGCTTCTGTGATGAAGAAGGTATTAGTCAAGAATTTTATGCTCCTATTACTCCACAACAAAATGGAGTGATTGAAAGGAAAAACAGAGTTATTCAAGAAATGGCGTGAGTAATGATACACAGCAAAAATATAGCTACTCACTCCTGGGGAGAAGCTGTGAACACAGCATGTCATATTGTGAATAGAGTCTATTCACGACCAAGCACCTCCAAAACACCATATGAGTTATGGAAAGGAGAGAAACCGAACGTAAAATACTTCAGAGTGTTTGGAAGTAAATGCTACATTTCGAGAGATAGGGAAAACTTGGTTAAGTTTGACACTAAGAGCAATGAGGGAATATTTCCTGAATATTCCATAAATAGTCGTGCTTACAGAAGCTACAATCTACCCACCTAAACCGTCGTGGAGTCTATAAATGTGGTGGTGAATGATGCTCTTGGAGAGGAATTGAACAAGGAAGAGCCAACTCACTCACCAAGTGAAACTGGACAAGGAGATTCTAGTGCTCTGAATGAGAACTTAGAGACCTCTCAAAATGAAAATGTGAGTAACCAAAAAGAGCCTTCTTCAAGAGTGAAGTTAAATCATCCTCAGGATAATATTATAGGACATATAGATGAAGGGATGAGACTAAGGAGGAAAGTAATAAACCAATTGGCTCACTCAAGCTACATCTCACAAATTGAACCAAAAAGAGTCGAAGAAGCCTTAAATGACGAGAATTAGTTGAATGCTATGAATGAGGAAATAAACTAATTTGTGAGGAACAATGTGTGGTATTTGGTACCAAGACCAGAGAATCATAATGTGGTGGGCACTAAGTGGATCTTTAAGAATAAGTCAGATGAAAATGGTACAATAGTGCGAAACAAAGCAAGATTAGTTGTTCAAGGGTATGCCCAGATGGAAGGAATAGACTTGATGAGACCTTTGCACAAGTTGCTAGACTTGATCAATCTGGGTATTGTTAAGCATTGTTTGCCACATGTGTTTCAAGCTGTATCAAATGGATGTCAAGAGTGTCTTTCTGAATGGGATCCTTCAAGAAGAAGTGTATGTCGAATAACCAAAGGGTTTCAATGATCCAAAATGTCCTAATTACGTCTATAGGTTGAAGAAAGTCTTATATGGTCTGAAATAAGATCCTAGAGCTTGGTATGAGAGGCTAACTTCATACCTAGAAGATCACAAGTTTCTAAGAGGAAGTGTTGATAGGACACTGTTCATCAGAAAAGTTGGAGAAGAAATAACAGTTGCTCAAATTTATATGAATGATATTATATTTGGATCATCTATTGACGCTCTGGCTCTTGAATTTGCTGAAGAGATGAAAAATGAATTTGAAATGAGCATGGTAGGTGAACTAAATTCTTTCTTGAGACTACAGGTGAAACAGTTAGATAATGGGTTGCTCATATCCCAATTCAAATATGCAAAGGAGTTGATCAAAAAAATTGGAGTAGATGGGAAAAGTCATGCTAGAACCCCCATGAGCACGAGTGTTAAGCTTAGTACTGATGGTTCTGGCAAAAATGTTGAGCAGTCCCTGTATAGGAGCATGATTGGAAGTCTACTGTATCTCACTACAAGTAGACCTAACATTGCTTTTAGTGTAGGGATTTGTACTAGATTTCAAGCCAGTCCCAAAGAATCTCATTTGGTAGCTGTCAAACGAATACTTCGTTATGTGAATGAGACAATCAATTATGGGATCTGGTATTCTAGAGACTCTAATACTGAGCTTCCAAGTTATTCAGATGCTGATTGGGCAGGTAATGTTGATGATAGGAAAAGCACTTCTGGTGGGTATTTTTATGTTGGAACGAACCTTGTTGCTTGAATGAGCAAAAAGCAAAACATTTCCTTTTCCACAGCTGAGGCTGAGTACATTACTGCTGGGAGCTGTTGCACACAATTGTTGTGAATGAAGCAAATGCTGTGTGACTATGGCATTATTCAAGGTGTGATGAGCATTTATTGTAACAATACCAGTGCCACAAACATTTCAAAAAATCTTGTCCAACACTCTAGGACCAAGCACATTGACATTAGACATCACCTCGTTCTGGATCTTGTAGAAATACATGTTGTATACCAGTGCCACAAACATTTCAAAAAATCTTGTCCAACACTCTAGGACCAAGCACATTGACATTAGACATCACCTCGTTCTGGATCTTGTAGAAATACATGTTGTG
>QEOT01009309.1:9007-26507 GCA_003123785.1 Pterocarya stenoptera | reverse complement strand
AAAAAAAAAGAAAAATGAGAAGAAAAAGAGGTCATATTTCTCAATAGGCCAATACTGATACAGGAATTCAAACAGAAGTATGTAGGTCCTAGCAGCATTAAGTTTTACTTTCTGTATCGTGGACAGGCTTCCCACGTACCTATGGTTTCATGTTTTAGCCCAAACCCATTCACATTTTTTTTTTTTTTTGTTGAAACTTCTTAATTGAGAGGGATTCACAAAACACACATGTTCATCTTACTTGTGATACTATGTCTTTACTACTTGTGTAAAATGTGATAATATGATGTTCTTTTACATTTGATGTGATTTTTACGCTTGAAAATTAACTTATTAATTCTTGTATCACCTTTTGAAAGAAAATGCCAGAATCTGAAAATTCTGTGGATTTCGCTCGAGCGAAAACCACTTCAAAATGCGCCGTGCTTTTCTTTCTTTCCCAGAACCGTTTCTTGTTTTCTCTCTCCCCTGCGCCGTTTCACTTGCCCTCTCTGTGCGATTTACACTCTGTGTGCATCTCTCTCCCATTTGCTCTCATCTTCATGAAATCATCTCACGGTAAGTTTCTCATCTACTCTTTTCTATCATTTTGTTTATTTATTTTCCATTTCCATTTACATTGGGCATTTGGTGTTGGGGTTTTTCGTTTTTGGTTTGAAATGAAGAATGGCCATGGAGATTCGGGCATATTGTTGTTGTTAGGCATTTTGGGAGTTTGTATTTGGGTGTAGAGAATGTATCTCTCTCCTTCTTGTATTCAGGAAGGTCTTTGAACTCCCATGGAGTGTGGAACTCAGTTTTTGCTTGGATGCACTCCAAGTGCTCGGTGAATGCATCAATAATTTTTTGTTTCTTTGTTTCACCATATATTGGCATAGCATTGTTCCCATGCTCATTACACATCATTCTTAGTGTTGGGATAGTGTTTGGCATAAAATTTGATTGTGTTTAAAGATGTTTTGGATATGGGAGGATCATGGGACTTCCATAGGTTTTAAAAATGATCCTTGGGCTTATTTGCATTTGAAGTGTTCAATGAAAAGCCAAAAAGGTGCATATTGTTTTTTTGGGGGCTTAGTCTTTCTTTTTGTATTAGCCAGGTACTTTGGATTGCACATTGCATAAATGGGTTTCTAACACCCAAGTTTGACATGGTATACATTGAGCATTGAATTGAGCATGTACATGGGTATGTACATTAGGCATGTGCATTGGATTATACTTTTGGATCATGCATTAAGCATTTGCATTTTAGATATGCATTTCACAATACCTTTAACCTTGTCTAACGGTTTCTAAATTGTGTCAATAGCCATAGCCATGTCTCAACATGTTCGTCCACGCCAAAATCCTCCTACCCCCGCTCAAGGACTTTTTCATAATGCTAGGGTTCAAAAGCTTTACTCTCAACATTTTTCTCACCGGTCTCATATCATAGAGCGTGAAGTATCCCTCAGTGAGCTTAACGAGACTATTATTCCTCGTATATTTGAGTCTCGCCAGTGGCAGGCTTTGATCACTGGTCTTCCCACTCCGTCTGTGAAGTTAGTTAGGGAGTTTTACTCCAACATTCATGCCATTTCTGGTGATGGCTCTTTTGAGGTGAGTCTTTGGAACATCTCCTTCCGGGTGACTCCGTTAGCAGATCTGCTAAATGCCCAACGTGTGTTACATCCTGAGTATCCATATACACGGATATTTCCTCCTAGTCCACCTGTTATTGCTAGATGTCTAGTTGGTGGGACTTCTTTTTGGGATGGTAAGTCACCACTTTTGACAGTGATATTTTCTCCTGAATATCTTATTCTTAGTAGGATAGTCCTGACAAATTTGTATCCTACTGGTCATCAGAGTGATGTGGGTCTTAACCGCACTACTCTTTTATATGCTCTTATTAATGATGTCTCCATTGATCTTGGGAGCCATTTTTGTCGAGTCATTCTTGAGGCTTTTCAGTCTCTTAAAGTATGGATGGATTACCCTTTGCCAACCTCATCACTCGTTTAGCCCTCTCCCAATCAGTTGCATTACTTCCCAGTGAGTCTAGAATTCCTCTTAAAGCTCTCATTGGTCGGAGGACCATGCAGCTGAGTCGTGCTCACACCACCACGCACCCTCTGTTAGTTGAGCACCCACCTGCACCCTCCTCACAGCCATCCAGCTCACAGCCTTCTACATCGGCACTGGCACCAGCACCTAGTACGACTGAGCCCAGCCTTCAGCAGGTCCTTGAGTACCTTGCCCGACTTGATGCTTGATTTGATAGCCTTGATGCTAAGGTTGATAACTTGCAGCAACTTGTGACTCAGCGCTTCAACGATATTGAGGAGCGTCTTGATGAGGATGATGAAGGTGGCAGTCAGACTGATGATTGAGACCCTTGACCCTTTGTGACAAAAAGGGGGAGTAGTATAGAGGCAGGGGGAGTGGTATAGAAGTAGGGGGAGGAAATTTTAATGTTAGAAGCACAATTTTTTTTTTTTTGTTGAGCAGCAGCCTTTATTTTTGTATTACATGTTGTGTAAAAGAGCAACTTCTATTTTTTTTTTATCACATGCTGCTTGTGCTGCTGTTATTTGACTAACTGATTTTAATATCTGATTAATTGCATTAATGAAATGCTTATGGATATATTTCTTGGATATGTGTGTTGGCACTTTTAACCGTTTGTTAAGTATGTGCAGAAATATCTCAACGTGTTCAAGATTTTGCTTGAATCTGGGGATCCAGTATGGGGTGTGCTAGGATTAGGTCCTATGTAATAGGTTAAAGGTTTTGTCACAAAAATGCCAAAGGGGGAGATTGTTGAAGAAAAATTAGTTGATTAGCATATTTGTGTAAAAACCTATGTAAAATTATGTTGTAACTAGTGTTGATGCAATGTCACATGAAAAGAATTGAAGTGTGCTTAACACGGCTCGAGTAGACCCAACTGGCACTTGCGCGAACTCAGGCAGAATGCACCGCTCGACTCAGCGCTCCAGCGAACTCAGGCAGAGTGCACCGCTCGATCGCCGCTTGACTTAGCGCTCGAGCGAGATTAGGCAGAGTGCACTACTCGATGGTTGCTCTAGCGAAATTCTGAAAGTTAACTTGTGCTCGACTTAACATGCACTCGACTCTCGCTCGATCCTTCGCTCAAACCAATGTTCAAGAAACTCAAAACTCAGTATTTTAAGCACCTTGAATGACAGGGGCAATAAATAGAACAGCTTGTTCTGTTCTTGTGTATGGATAAAATTGAGCAAAAACCCTAGTTGCTTCTAAGAGTCATTGCGAGATACTTCTTCCCACATTGTGAATCTCTCTTTGACAATCATATCTCCACCACACCACACTCAAGATCAAACATTTTCAAGTCCATTGAAGTGGACGTGTTTATTGGTCGGAAGAGTCCGGAGTTGCTGTTGATGTAGAGATCGAGAGGTTCTCATGGGAAGCTATAGAAAAGTCAGAATTCCGGCACTACATGCTTGTAGAGATCGAGTGGGTCACTTGTAAAGTTGCAAACCAAATTTAGCATACTACAAAGGTTTTGTGAGTGTCTCTAAATTGGTTGTAACAAACTTTTTCTATAGTGGATTTTAGGTGGTGTCTTACACCTGGAATGGTTTTAGAATTTGAAGACATTCTTCAAATGAGTTTCCACTTCGTGAACAAAATCACCGTGTTGATTATTTGTGTTATTTGATGAATGGATTAATTGCTTGTTTGTCTCTAATTTTGTAAAGACCTTAAAAATTGGACTATAGCTATTCACCCCCCTCTAGTGTAGGTTGTGGAAGAGCCACTACTTTTTCAGTAAGTAATGAATATAATCATTTTCCATTTTTATTTACTACATGATATATGTACAAAGCTTACTGGATCCTTCTAATGATAAACTAACACATGAAATAATCACCATATCATGTAATTTATATATCCAATGTAGGGCCATAATTGAGTCGAGTTTCGAACAAATAGTGGCAGTCAAACTCAACTCGATTGAAAATCAAGCTGAGCACAATCCAACATTTGTTTATCATTATTTTTAATTATTATTATTATTTTAAAATAACCGAATATATTTTTACTCACTATATACAATTAAATACAAATTTATTTTTACAAAGACAATTATTTACAAATACAATTAAATGGCTACTTGGCTCTTATCAATTAATCTAATAAATCTTACTTGTGTTAGATATTAGTATATTTAAACTATTTATACAATTATATCCATAAAATAGTGAATCATATATATATAACAATATATCATATATCACATATGCATTCCTCATATCATATACCATATATATAGTGAATTATATACATATATAATATGACATATGCGTGTGTTAATATGTAAACGAGCGAATAAGTCAAGTCGAGCTTTTATATATACCAATTTGTTTATGAACCTTAATCTAGTCGGACTAATTTTATATGATTTTGTTTAATTTAATAATGGAGTTTGACTTTTTATTTATGAATAACCTGTTTAATAATTGAATAGAGTCAAATTCGAGTTATCTCTCTGGTAACGTTGTTTATTTATGAACCTAATTTAATGAATATTATCAATACTATCTATAAATATAAGAATAATGCTAGTTTGTCATCTCATTTTATTCTCTTATTTTGACCGCTTATATATTTAATTTTTTAATTTTTTTTTACTTTCTAATTAAGAAAGTAACTATTAGTGTATTGATATTCTTTATTTTTTAAAATGTTTAAAAATATTTGAAAAATGTGAAAAGGAAAAATGAAAAAAATATAAAAGATGTGTTTTGCCTAGACGGCACGCCCAACGGTCAATCCTAGCGGCAATCTAACATCACTCTAAATATAAGGGGGTTGGGTCTAGGGTTTGACCTACCCACATTTTCTTCCTGTTAACTCGGAGAGTTTTGCTACACAACCTCCACCACACTCCACAGGGAAAGAAACACTTCTTAAAGAAACACTTCTAAGATGTACTCCAAGCCATACCCATATATGCAATGGGGATGTTTCTACTTTTTGCCTCTATCATTAGAAAACTGAACCAATTGATGAAAAAATTTTGGTGGGGGGTATAATGAGGAATTTTTAAAATTCAGTGGGTGAGTTGGGATAAACTTAGTACCAACAAAGAGTCAGGAGGCCTGGGATTCAAGGATTTTGGAAGGTTCAACCTGGCTTTACTTTCGAGGCAAGGGTGAATGATGCTAAAGAATCCATCATCTTTGGTATCTATGCTTTTTAAACAAAAGTATTTCAGCCAAGTGGGGCTGCTAGAGTCAAGCCTGGGACTAGGACCTTCATGTGAGTGGAGAGGTATACAAGCAAGTCTGACCTCACTAAGGAATGGTCTCATGTGGAGGGTTGGCAATGGTTCCAAGGTAAACATATGGGAAGACAGCTGGATCCTTGGNTGGTAACGTTGTTTATTTATGAACCTAATTTAATGAATATTATCAATACTATCTATAAATATAAGAATAATGCTAGTTTGTCATCTCATTTTATTCTCTTATTTTGACCGCTTATATATTTAATTTTTTAATTTTTTTTTTACTTTCTAATTAAGAAAGTAACTATTAGTGTATTGATATTTTTTATTTTTTAAAATGTTTAAAAATATTTAAAAAATGTGAAAAGGAAAAATGAAAAAAATATAAAAGATGTGTTTTGCCTAGACGGCACGCCCAACGGTCAATCCTAGCGGCAATCTAACATCACTCTAAATATAAGGGGGTTGGGTCTAGGGTTTGACCTACCCACATTTTCTTCCTGTTAACTCGGAGAGTTTTGCTACACAACCTCCACCACACTCCACAGGGAAAGAAACACTTCTTAAAGAAACACTTCTAAGATGTACTCCAAGCCATACCCATATATGCAATGGGGATGTTTCTACTTTTTGCCTCTATCATTAGAAAACTGAACCAATTGATGAAAAAATTTTGGTGGGGGGTATAATGAGTAATTTTTAAAATTCAGTGGGTGAGTTGGGATAAACTTAGTACCAACAAAGAGTCAGGAGGCCTGGGATTCAAGGATTTTGGAAGGTTCAACCTGGCTTTACTTTCGAGGCAAGGGTGAATGATGCTAAAGAATCCATCATCTTTGGTATCTATGCTTTTTAAACAAAAGTATTTCAGCCAAGTGGGGCTGCTAGAGTCAAGCCTGGGACTAGGACCTTCATGTGAGTGGAGAGGTATACAAGCAAGTCTGACCTCACTAAGGAATGGTCTCATGTGGAGGGTTGGCAATGGTTCCAAGGTAAACATATGGGAAGACAGCTGGATCCTTGGTTTTCAGGCAGGCAAGGTTATATCCCCTCTTAGTGCAGACTGTTGGTGTGAGAAAGTCAGTGACCTCATTGACCCTCAACAAAAGATATGGAAGGAACCCCTCCTAATGGACATTTTTTCCCACCAGGAAATAGAAGCCATTAAAGCTATTCCAATTAGCTTGAGTGGGAGGGAGGATGTGCTGGTTTGGCCTTGGACCAATAAGGGGTTATTTACAGTAAAAAGCTGCTACCACTTCAACAAAGACATGGAGAGATCTCAGGAAGGAGAGTCACCTAAAACCGCCAGAGAAAAACTAATGTGGAAAAGCCTTTGGAAGATGGACTTACCTCCTACAACAAAGATGTTCATATGGAGAGCTTGTAGTGAGGCTCTCCCAATGCTGGCTAACCTACACAGGAGGAAAGTAGTAGAGAACTACTTGTGCCCCATTTGCAAGCAGTGGCCTAAAACCTCTGGACACGTTTTATGGGGATATATAGCATCCCAGGATGTTTGGAATCAAGTAGGGAAGAGAGTGCAAAAGATGAATTGCGACAGTGACCTATTTTTTGACATTTGGGCAGCCCAAGTGGACCATCTTGGCAATTCAGAACTAGAAGAGGTGGCCACCCTCTTGAGAGGAATATGGGCACGGAGGAATGACTTCATTCATAATAAAGTATTCAAACACCCTACTAGGCTCTATCAACAAGCCAAGATTGAGCTGCTATCATTCAAAGAGGCATTAAAAGTCTCAAGGGAGATAACTGGCTCAAACACCACTGTGAAGCATAAATGGTTGAAGCCTACTTGGATTGGTTTAAGATGAATTGGGACGCGGCTGTGAGGAGTGATGAGGGGAAAATAGGCATTGGGGTTATAGCTCGAGATCACCAAGGTCAAGTATTAGGCACCCTCAATGCTAAAAGACCCCTTAGAGGGACCCCATTCGATGCAGAGGCTTATGGCCTCCTACTAGCAACTGCTTTTTGCAAAGAGTTAGGCCTCTCTCGGGTTTGTCTTGAAGGGGATTCCAAACAAGTGGTTGATGGATTACTGACCAGTGCCCCTAACCTGACTATAGGAGGCTGCATCATAGGAGACTCTCGCAGTGTCTTGGATTCTTGCACCACCTGGATAGCATCACATGTCAAGCAGGAAGCAAACATGGCAGCCCACATGCTGGCTAAAGCTGGAAAGAGCTGGACTGGAAGGCAGGGAAGATATCTATGATATCGAACAGTGCCCAAATTGTATTTTGACAATTGTATCAAGAGAGATGTTATAAGCCTCTAACTTTATGTTGTTGGTTTGTTTCACATTATTGTAAACATTTGCTTATTTAAATGAGATCAGATTTCTCTTTCAAAAAAATAAAAATAAATATAAGAATAATGCTAGTTTGTCATCTCATTTTGACCGCTTATATATTTAATTTTTTAATTTTTTTTACTTACTGATTAAGAAAGTAACTATTAGTGTATTGATATTTTTTATTTTTTAAAATGTTTAAAAATATTAAAAAAATGTGAAAAGGAAAAATGAAAAAAATAAAAAAGATGTGTTTTGCCTAGACGACATGCCCAGCGGTCAATCCTAGCAGCAGTCTAACATCACTCTAAATATAAGGGGGTTGGGTATAGAGTTTGACCTACCCACATTTTCATCCTGTTAACTCGGGGAGTTTTGCTAGACAACCTCAACCACATTCCACATTTTTTTAATTTTTTAATATTTTAATTTTTTTTTGAGTTTATTCTTTTTAAATTATTTCAAATTTTCTATTCATTATTCATATAATAAATATTTGATAAAAGAAAAAATATGTAGAATGTGGAGGTTGTGTGAATAGTAAGAGGTTATGGAGATTTTTTGCTCGTTTTATACCTGCCCACCCATACTAATAAATTAGGATTTTTACTCTAAAATTACAATTCTACCCTCAAGCCTTAGTAGCTTATCTTTTTCCCTCATTTTGGCATTGCTCACCTTCTTTCTTTCTTTCATTCATTTCTTCTTCCTCGTTCTTTACTTTTCTTCATTATAACCACAAATGGTGAATTCTTCATGACCCTAACTCTAAAAATTTCTTATCTTGTTTTTTTTTTTTTTTTTTTTTTGTCTTCTTCTTCTTTTTCATGGCATTTTCATGGTTGTTTAGCATATGCTCTCTTGATTCTCTTCTTCGTCACTTTTGTGGTTGAGCATCAGTATAGTATGGTCAAGTATTTTTGTTGTATTTATTACAATTTTACAAGTGGAAATGTTGAAAATTTGCCTATTCATTTAATGGATGTGGGCGAGTCGGTGTTGAGGTGGTGCCAAGGTGTAGTGCCAAAATCCTGTCCCTGCCAACTAGGCGGGTAGGGGGCTAGAGTGTTCAGCTACCCGTCCATATAGGATGGGTAGTAGGCTTATTTGGGTCTTGGTTAGGTTCTCAATATTCTACACTAGAGGTGGCAATATGTGATAGATTCGTGAACCTAACAAAAATATGACATGAAATTAGAGGGTTTGAATCTGATATAAATGAGTTCAGGTCAAAACGGGTTGACCCGTTAAATCATAATTAATAAATGAGTCAATAACGGGTCAACCCACAATAACCCTTTTAAATCTTATTTCAAAATTACAATTTTATTATTGTTGGGTTGTAATTTTGATATTTCTCAATATGTTTTATATTTTTATTGTTGGAATTGTAATTCTGGATCTATACTCATATTTTTTATTATTGGGTTTGTAATATTAGTTTAATTATATGTTAAAATTTGTAAAATATTGATATTTCTTGTTAGTAAGGTAGTATTTTTTTTTTAAAGGGTATTGTGGTTACTAATAAATATAAATTTTAATTTTTATGTGAAATTATGATAATCAGGTTAAATTAGTTATGCGAGTTAGTTCAACTCATTTACATAAAACGGGTTGAAATGAGTCATATTGTATTAACCTATTTTTAATTAATTATTAAACGGGGTCAAAACGAGAGACACCACATGATCCGTTATTTAAATGGGTCGTGTTAGAGTCTAAAGGCTTGATTCATTTAGCTTAACGGGTTAGATTGAAGTTGACCTATATAGTTGAATGTCCATGATTTGACACGATACGAACACAACTCACAAATACAAAATGACACAAGCTGCACAAATAGTACAAGAAAAGCATATAAAAAATAAATAATGAAATATTAAAATATTAAAATATAGGATTAGTATCTATTTTTGTCATGGAATAAGCAATAAAGGCCATAACGTTTTCTGTCTCTATTTTCTCTCCGTATGCATAATGTTTCAATGGTGGCTGGGGGCGTTTAACGGCGAGGTTACTGTTTTACTAGAGCTGAAAGATGGGATTTCAGAATCAGATAGTCATAGAATCAAAAGCTTTTGAGTTCATGAGGGATGGAAAATATTTGCTCGTCACTAAGAGGAGCTAGAAAGTTGTGAAGGAAATAAGGCTGGGGAGGTTCGCAGTATTTTGGTTTGCCAAAGCCTTAAAGGATTGTTTGACGGATAGAGGAAAAGAGTTCTATACAACTCATCAAGAGGGAGATAGAGGGTTCATTGCACAGAGATGTTCTAATTCCCACAGTGGTTATATGGCTTTAGTGGAGTATGGAGGTGGTGGTACCGTGATAGAAGAAACTTCATCTTCATCCCAGAGGAGAGGGACGACAAGGGATGGAGGAAATTAGTGGATGTAGTGAGGAAGGCTGGTAGAGAAGGTGGCTATGTGGGCCACAATAGAGGAGGGGAATTTCAGGTGCCGTCGGTGGAGATGATGGCAATGAACCAGTCCAACAGGCGGTCATACAGAGAGGTCTTCCAACATACAAGGGTATCGGTGCCATTTCATGAACAAAACAAGAAGGGGGAAGGTCTAGCATGCCTATTAGTCTGAGAGGAGGCGCTGTTTAGAGGCAATATGGTGGTGGCAGCTATGTTGTCGGCTTGAAAGAGGATGGCATGTATAGTACTCTGTAGGAAATGAAAAAGCAATTGGACTTTTTGCAGGAGAGGATGGAAAGTGTATTAAGGTGCTTTGAGGAGAATCAGGAGGTGGGCTTGGGCTGTGTAGATAGTGGTTTGGTTGAAGAAAAGACATTAGGCAGCATGGGCTCAAATGGGCCAGTAAATATGGTCAAGAAGAGCTTTACATTTAGTAAAGCTTCAGAAATCAAAGGAAAACCCAAGATGGGCTTGAGCCGATGCAATGGGCCTCATCCCGTGGGCCATAACAAAAATGTAAAAGGGGTTGGCCCTGATTACGCTTGGAGGAGAAGGGGCGTTTGTGAGGCAGGCCCATCAATAGGAGAGAACCAGACCACGCCGTTTGAGGTGGTTTCGATGGTCGTGACGGGTATGTCGGAGACACCTACGTTTGTTTCCAACAACACCTATGCCGAGCAATGCAAGGTGGTACCAATGTTGATAGAGATTAGCATGCTGGTGCCCTCTGGACTGAATGACAACATGACAAGTGAACTTTCAACCAGTGGGGTGCCACAGACTCGAGTGCCAAAGCAATCTAGGCTACTTTCAATCACCACGGCGGTGAATGCAGCGGTCCAGGAGTCGGAGACTGAGAAAGGCTAGCTTAGCACAGATGAAGGGGTGTATGAGTTGTTGGGAGACATGGAACACTGCGAAAGGCCAGCTTAGCGCAAATGAAGGGGTGTATGAGTTGTTGGGAGACATGGAACACCGCAAGAGGCCACAAATGCCTCCGCTAGAGCCTTCTATCTCGGCAGTCGATTGCAGCTCCTTGTTGTCTTCTATCCCGGGGTTAGGCAGCTCTTCAGATGGCTTTCAGTCGGTGATTTGTGAGAATAGAGGTGATAGGAAAGAGTTGGGTAGTCCTACCCCACTATGTGCTATTCCACTAGTCCCTAAATCTTTGAATTGGGTGCTGAAAAAGTTGATAGAGTTACAAGGGTGTAGGGGTTTCCAAGGCTTCAAAGAGCAATTTCAGGCCCTTTTAGTTATTATAGAAGCAGGTTGATCAATGACTTTGAAGTTAGTAGCCAAAAAAGATAGAGAGCTGAAAAGATTGATATGTTCTATTAATTATGATAACAAGGATAGTAGTGACGAAAGGGAAAGGTTGAAGGGGTGGCGGAGTTATTTATCTTATGAAGCCTAGAATCTTATTGTGGAATGTTAGGGGGTCAATGATATTTACAAGCGAATTCGCATTTGATCCCTTCTCATAGTTGGAAAGTTGATATTGTTTGTCTTCAAGAGACTTAGCTGAGTCATGTTGACAGAAATATTATTCGTAGTTTGTGGGGTTGTTCTTGTGTGGCATGGAGTTATTTAGCTTCTTTGGGTGCTTTAGGAGGGGTGTTGTTGATGTGGAATATAAGAGTGGTAGAGTTAGGAGAGGATTGCATTGGGAACTATTCAGTGGCAGAGTCATTCAAGAATATTGTGGATGGGTGGAGGTGGCCCTTGCAGGTGTGTATGGGCCAAATGCAGATCTAGAAATGAGCTCTTTGTAGGAGGAACTGGAGAGTTTGTATTAGTTTTTAGAATTACTTTGGGTCATGTGTAGGGACTTTAATGTTGTACGCTTTCCTTATGAAATGGAGGGGGCTACTTTTTTTATAAGGGCGATGGAAGACTTCTCGGAGCTGATTTTTTATATTAACTTGATTGATCTTCCTCTGGTTGGGGGTTTTTACGTGGTCTAATAGTAGAGGGGGTTCAAGGTTGGACAGACTTCTAGTTTCTACTTCTTGGGAGACACATTATCCAAACCTAAACTAGAAGAGATTACCATGGGTATTCTCCGATCATTTTCTCATTTTGTTAGATTGTGTGAGCATTCATAGAGGTAAGCGTTACTTTAAATTTGAGAATATGTGGCTCCAAACGATTGGTTTTGTGGAGAGAGTGAAGAATTGGTGGGTTTCCTATTCCTTTCACGGTACCCCTAGTTTTATTGTGGCAGGTAAACTTAAAACTCTTAAGCTGGATTTAAAGAAGTGGAACATTGAGGTTTTTAGACATACGGATGAGCAAAAGTCTTTTTTGGAATGAGTTGCATTCTTTAGAAGTTGGGGAGGTCAACGAAGTGTCCTCGTTGAGAAAGATTGAGGTGTTTTCGGAGTTAGAAAAAGTTTTGTTGATGGAAGAAATTTCTTGGAGACAAAAATCTAGGATGACGTGGTTGAAGGAAGGCGACAAATTACTAAGTTCTTTCACAAAATGGCCAATCCCACAGGAGTAATAATGTGATTGAGGTGATCCGATCAGGTAACATGGTGCACCAATCCCTAGAGGATATTCAAGACCAAATCGTGAATTGTTATGAAGATCTTCTCAAAGAGTGTAACACCCCCTTCCCGTAGATTAAAGATGTCACGTATTTTTCATAAATAAACCCGGCAAGAGATCTCATATTAAATAAAAACAATTTAGGATTTATTTCATAAAACTTTGTTTGATAAAAATGTGTTAAAAACTTAAATGAATAAACTGAATAAAAGTTATGTCATGAAAGCACTAAAATAAATTTATTTCTAGAAGGTCTGAAACTAAAATAACTGCTCATACTAATCCTGGCCTGCCTGCTCACAATTATCATCCTCACCTGGGTAGTTAAAAACATGAAAATAAACTAAAATGAGTCGAATACTCAATAAGAAATCCATCACAACGTTAACACACTAAACATAAGGTTTTTCATAAAAGTTTTTCATGCTGAGAGCTTAAAATAATGACTGATCATACTGATGTTTATGCTATGTATGACTGACTTATCTGAATTAACTGACTGATCTGACTTAACTGACTATTCTGATTTAACTGACTGAACTGATTGACCAACACACTTAACCCTATGTATGAGGTTGTGCACTGGTCCCACGTCCCGTGGTCACGAGGGGAACCGCTGATAGTATTCTGGCATACTATGGTGAACCACGCTTGAGTCCGTGGCTTGCATATCCACCCTGATCTGAACTGCATTGGTACCATGCATCTGAATGGCTATCTTATTAACTGATCTGAACTTATCTTACACTTGAATTTAAGATGGCTTACATGTCTTATACACATGAGATGCATGACATATTACATACATAATCATAATTTCTGAATTTAAACATGATGCGGAATGACATGATCGTATGCTATGCTGGATGACATACTTGCACATGACATGAGTGGTTCATAAATAATGGCTGTCAATGAACTGGTTTAAATAATACATACATATAGGCTAACTGTGATATCCTAATTTATGATCAAATTACTTACATTGCTGTGCTTCTTCTTGAATCTCAAGTCGTACTTGTCACCTATACACAATATTAAATATCACTAAATTTATCTAGGAACATGTACTAATAACCTACTTAATTAAATTCATAATCTAGAAAATAGTCAAATAAATTTTCTGTTTAACAACATAATCAATAAATTCTTATATCTTTAAATTACTTAAAATACAAATAACATATTATAACTTAGTAGAATACTTAGACTATTATAAATAAGTCATAAAAATCTAAATTCTTAAAATAGATTTAATTTTCCATGATTAACATAATTATTTAATTTTATAAGAAATCTAATAAATATTAATATCATTAAATACTCTTAACATATTTCTTTATTTTAAATTTACAACTTCAATAGCATAAAAATATCATAATCTATTATAAAAATACTAGAGGTTCATTTCATACCATAGATTTAAAATATTTAAAATAAACGATTAAACACTTGCTATTTACTATTGAAATTTAATTATAAAATTAATACTAAATACTATGGTTTAAAATTCCTTAATTGTTTTCTATTTAAAATAGAGCATAAAAATTCTATTAAATTCTATTAAATAGGCAAAGTAATATTAACTAAAATATTAGGCTCAATATTAGACTGAACATATATTTCAAATTCTTTAAACACTTCTTTATAATAAATGAGTCTTTAACTAATATATATATGTTTATATATATATATAAATATATTTAAGTAAAAGCTCACATTTAAAATATTAAGCCCAACACAACTTCAAATAAAATGATGTAATAATATCCAAAATTAACATAGACTTAAATGTAGGTTTATAAATATAATTATACAAAAAATACTCCTTCAAATTCAAGATACTAGTTTACAAAGGACATAAATGTAATCTTATTATTATAGTATGCAGTAAATTTAAACCTAAAAACACAACTTCATACTATACTATAAAGAGAAATAGAGGGCTCAGGAACTCGGGGAGAGGCGTGTGACAGAGCCAGAAACTCACCGAGGGAAAACTGAGGCTCTGGAGTTGCTGGAGGTGGCCGGCGACGCGACTGGGTGGTCCCTGTGGTGGTGCGACACCGAGAGAGGGATAGAAGCAGAGGCTTCGGGCTTCACGTCTGTGGTTGCTGCGGCGTGCCTTGGCTGCTGAGGATGGTCCGATGTCTTCTGTAGTGGCTGGTGGTGTTGATCCAACGTCTTCTATGGCAGACTCTGGTGAAGTAAATGGTTCTGTGTGGAAGAGACGTGACTGCTTTGTTTCGAACTTTGTTTCTGGGTACAAAACAGGGGCTACGGTTCACGTTGGCTGGGGGAGTGGAGATGCCATGGGTGATGGTTAGAGCTGGAGAGGAGACATGGAGGCGTTTCGGGTGGTTTCCGTGTGGGTGGCTGCTGGTTACTGGGAGGGAGGCTTCGGTGGTGCTAGGTAGCGGTGATGCTGATGAAAGAAGCTCACAGGTTGGCAACAAGAGGACTCGGGTTGCTTTGCTATGTGGTTTCTCGGTTTACACTCACAGAAAACTGGCTTTGGTGGTTCTGTGTATGAGGTTTATGTGTGTTACAGGAGGTCTCGGGTTGCTTTTATAGGCAATAGGGGAGGTGAAAGACGTGAACCAACAAAGTTGAAGATATTTTCGTCTATCATGTAAGAGTTCTATTTATATAGGGACGGTTGCCGTGAATATAGAATGAAGAGGTGCATGAACTGTGAAGTTTAACGAGTGAAAATGTGATAAAAACATAACCCTAAAGCTAAGGAGAAGAGACGCGTACGTGCATGTGCATGTGAAATTATGTGGAGACGTGTGGGGTGAAGAAACCGACTAAGAACTTAGTTGGTTTTCCTTCGAAAATTTATCAATTAGGAGATAAATATTTGGCTTACGGGTCGATATAGAGAATAAAGTTTAAATTCAAACAAAATTCTATTGGCTATAACAAAATTGGTCTTAATAAAATACTAAAAATAAAATGATAATAATCTTATTAAAATGAACAATATAAAAAATGATAATAATAATAATAATAATACTAATAATAACTATTATTAAAACTAATAACTGCAAAATCTGATATAATAATAATAATAATAGAATATTTATAGTTTATATGAAAAAATACATAAAACTTATCCTAATCTTAGAATTGGGTCGTTACAAAGAGATTGCGGTGTGGCTTCCTAAACTGGATGGTTTGTTTTTTTGACTAGCTGGATGTTAGTGTAGCAAATTGGTTCGAGAGACCATTTGAGGAAGCCAAAGTGCAACAGGTTGTGAGTGGTATATGCAAAGATAAAGCCTCGGGATGAATTTTCTATGGTTTTCTTTCAAGAGTGTGGGGACACAGTGAAGGATATGTCATGCGGGTTTTTCATGAGTTTCATCTTTGTCACAAGTTTGAGAAATTATGGGGGTCATTGAGTTGAAGGATTTCCGTCCTATAAAATTATTTCAAAGGTGTTAGAAAATCTAATGAGTTTGGTGATGGATAAAATATTCTCCAAATCTCAAAACGTCTTTGTACGAGGTCGAAAAATTTTGGATTCAGTTTTGATAGTGAATGAGCATTTAGACAGCCAGTTGAGGGATGGTATTTCGGGAGTTCTTTGCAAGTTGGACATGGAAAAAGCCTACGACCACGTGTGTTGGGATTTTTTGCTATATATGTTGAGAAGATGTTGTTTTGAAGATAGATGGTGTGGTTGGATTAAACATTGCGTTTCGACTCCTCAGTTTTCTGTTTTAGTTACTGGCAAACCTTGTGGATTTTTTTAGAGTTTGAGGGGTTTGAGACAAGGGGACTCGCTATCTCCTTTTCTCTTTGTTGTAGTAATGGAGGTCTTGAGTCGCTTGCTGTTAGGAGTGGTATTCTTGTTCGTTTTTCAATGCGTAACATTAATAATGGGACTTTATCCATCTCCCATTTATTGTTTGCGGATGACACTTTAATTTTCTGCGATATTGGAAGTAAACAGATTCAAGATTTAAGGACTGTTCTTTTGTGTTTTGAAGCTATTTTTTGGACTCAAGGTGAACTTGGTCAAGTCATAATTGGTCTCGATAGGAGAGGTGTAGCATATTTTCCTTTTAGCAGAATTGTTGGGATGCAAAGTGGCTACTCTTCCTATGAAATATCTCGGACTGCTTTTGGGAACCTCTTTCAAAACAAAAACTATTTGGGATGGTGTTATAGAGAAGGTAGAAAAAGTGTTGTCTTGTTGGAAGCGACTTTACCTATTAAAAGGAAGGAGATTAACTCTTATCAAAAGTACTATTTCCAATCTTTCTACGTACTTTCTCTCTTTATTTCCTTTACTGGTAGGGGTGACTAATCGGATTGAAAAACTAATTAGAACTTTTTTGTGGGGCAGTATGGGTGAGGAGGATAAATTTCATCTTGTGAGTTGGCAAAAAGTGTGCAGTTCGTAGGAGTTGAGAGGTTTGTGAGTGTGTAACATGATCATTTTTAATAAAGCTATGTTAGGAAAGTGGTTGTGGAGATTCCAATCGGAAGGGACTTCGTTGTGGAGAATGGTTGTGGATCGGAAGTACGGTTGTGATTGGGGGGGTTGGTGTTCCAAGGAGGGTAAGGGGACTTACGATGTGAGCCTTTGGTAATTTATTAGAAAAAAGTAGAAGGTGTTTGCAACACATCAATTTTGACGTTGGAGAAGGCACAAGAATTAGGTTCTGTTTTGATGAATTGTGTGGTGAGAGAGCTCAATTTTCTGTTTTTCTAGGTATTTTTAGATTGGCTGGAAATTAGCAGGCCATTGTATCAGATGTGTATCATTGGAACATGATCTTTTCCAGAAATGCGCAGGATTGGGAAGTTGAAAAGATAACAGATTTTTTCAGCTTGCTTTATGCCAAGAGTATAGGAGGAAATGAGAGAGATAGAATGCTATGGAAATATTTGAAGAGTAAAAGTTTTTCTATTAAATCTTTCTATAAGGTGCTG
>QEOT01009308.1:30391-49494 GCA_003123785.1 Pterocarya stenoptera | reverse complement strand
AGCAAACTCAGCTTGTGGTAACACAAAGTCCCAGCTCGCTGTATGATCTGCTACTAAACACCTTAATAGATTTTCCAAACTCCGGTTGGTCACTTCGGTTTGGCCATCAGTTTGAGGATGGAATGCACTGGAAAATAGTAGTTTTGTCCCCATCTTTGCCCACAAAGTCTTCCAAAAATAACTCATGAACTTAACATCCCGGTCAGACACTATGGTAGTTGGTACACCATGTAGCCGAACTACTTCTTGGAAAAATAGTGCCGCTGTTTTGGATGCATCGTAAGCCTTGTGACAAGAGACGAAATGAGCCATCTTTGAAAAGCGATCCACCACCACCATTATGGAATCATGCTGCCGTAGTGTCTTGGGTAATCTAAGCACAAAGTCCATACTAAGGTGCTGCCAAGGTCTATCTAGAATGGGAAGGGAGGTATAGAGACCTACTTGCTGCTTGGTCCGTTTATTTACCTGACAAACCCGACATCGAGCCACAATTTTATGCACATTCCTTCGTAGTCGAGGCCAAAAAAACCTGTCATAGACCAGGGCAAATGTTTTATCAACACCGAAATGCCCTGCTAAGCCCCCTCCATGAAGTTCTGAAATAATAAAGTCTCTAAAAGAATCGCATGGAATACATAGTCGATTGCTGTGGAACAGAAAACCATCTTTGACTGAGAATTCATTATTAGTTGCCTTCGCGTTTTCCGTGAGCTGGTGCCAAATAACGCCAAAATCTGCATCTGTAGAATATTGTTGCTTTAGACTGTCGAATTCTAAGGTGTTAACCGACGATATAGCCAGCAAATTTGGTCGCCTGCTTAGGGCATCGGCTACTTTATTTTCAATTCTAGACTTACGCTTGATAACGAAGTCAAATTGTTGCAGAAAATCCATCCACCGAGCATGCCGTGCATTCAACTTACTTTGAGCATTTAAGTGTTTTCACGAATCGTGATCCGTATAGAGAACGAATTCTTTATGAAACAAATAAGGACGCCAATGTTTGAGAGTTTGAATCAAAGCATAAAACTCCATATCATACGCCGAATAACGCCGACGGGCCTCATTGAGTTTCTCACTATAGAAGGCGACAGGATGTCCTTCTTGATTGAGTACTCCACCCACACCTATATGCGATGCGTCACATGCAACTTCGAATATTTTGGAAAAATCTGGGAGCTTCAAAACGGGAGCTTCTCCCATTTTCGTTTTGATCTCATTGAAGGCGGTATTGGCAGAAGCAGTCCAAACAAATTTCTTTGACTTCAAACACTCGGTGATGGGGGCCATGATGGTGCTGAAATTTCGTATAAAACGTCGGTAGAATGTTGCCAGCCCATGAAAGCTACGCACCTCAAAAAAGTTACAAGGAGCAGGCCAACTTTTAATTGCTTGAACCTTGGCAGGATCGGCTTCTACCCCTTGGTCTGAAATAATAAACCCCAAGAAATTCACCCACTTCTTCATAAAAGAACACTTGCCACGGTTTACAAAGAGCTGTTCTGTTTTTAACATCTCCAGAACTTGCTGCACGTGGTCTAAATGATCCTGGAAACAATGGCTAAAAATCAAGATGTCATCGAAATAGACAACTACGAATTTGCCTAAGAAAGGCTTGAGTGCTTGCGTCATGACACGCATAAATGTGCTTTGCGAGTTTTTTGGTCCGAAAGGCATGACCAACCACTCGAATAAGCCATCTTTTGTTTTGAAAGCCGTCTTCCACTCATCTCCAGGACGGATTCGAATTTGATGATACCCGCTACGTAGATCAATTTTTGTAAAGATGGATGCCCCACTCAATAAATCTAACATGTCGTCCAGTCGGGGAATAGGAAATCGTTATTTTGTTGATCGCGCGGCTATCAACGCACATCCTCCAAGTATTATCTTTCTTGGGTGTGAGTAGAACTGGTACAGCACACGGGCTAAGACTTTCTCGGATGAATCCACTGTCAAGTAATTGCTGAATTTGTCGATTTAGTTCCTCATTTTCTGTGGGGCTCATACGGTAGTGTGGTAGATTGGGCAAGGAAGAACCTGGCAGTAGATCAATGGCATGTTGCACCTCTCGCAATGGTGGTAGCTGTCTCGGCAGTTCATCTGGCATGATGTCATGGAACTTCCTTAGCATCTTCGTAAATTCAGTGGGGATAATACCATCACCTTGTTTAGCTTCTCGGTTCACTACCAACAACACTAATTGTTCTCCTTTTAGAGCTTGAGTAAACTGCCGAATGGTTAGCACCGGAACAGTCTCTTCTTCTTCTTTTTTTTTTTTTTTGGTTGTCTCAAACTCAGAAATCTGCAAAGGGTCTAAAACAAATTTCTTGCCATTAAATTGAAAAGAGTAAGAATTGGTATACCTATCATACAGCACCCTTCTGTCATAAAGCCAAGGTCGACCCAATAATAAATGACAAATAGTCATAGGTACCACATCACACCAAGCCTCATCCGTATAGTTTCTTCCTAGTGCAAATTTCACCAAGCAATAATGCTTTACCAGGATGGGGTTATCTTCATTAACCCAGCTTACTCGATATGGGGTGGGGTGTTTTTGAACTTTCAAACCCAACCGCTCCACTGCATCATTAGAGATTACATTCATTCCACTCTCATGTCAATGATAACATTTAATGCACGACCACTATGCTCCATACGGGTATGGAACATATTGGTGCGTCTCCAATCAGAACCACTATCATGGAACTTCTTCTTGGTGCTAGTCAACACTCGGTGAATGACACAATTGGGCATATCAGTTGCTTCCAAGTGTTCTACATCTTCACCATCACTTTCTTCATATTCTTCTTCAACTTCCTCCTTTTCATCAACCATAGTATGTTCTTTTCCACACACAAAGGCCGATTTCTTTTCCTTCGTAGGACATACCACAGCAAAATGTCCAAACCCCTTGCACTTATAGCATTGTGGTCCATCACCAGTAAGTTTGGCCTTTCCTCTTTGGTCACCCACCACGGCGTGTTTGCCTTGGTTAATGAGCAGAGGTGGTTTCTGGAATTGGTGTGTTGGTGCATGTTCTTGCCTAGGATCCATAGATGATATGCATCTACCATTGAAGAAGCCCAATTGCTTTTCAACTCGTAAAGCCAATTGATAAGCTTCATCAACATTTAGGAGTCGTGCTATCAGCATCTCTTTCCGCAGCTTATTATGCAAGCCCGTGCGGTAACGAGCAAGAGTTTGTTGCTCGTTTTCCACCACCTTGCTATGTACGGTCAGTTAATGGAAACAATCTATATATTGGTCGACAGTCAATGTTTCTTGCCTCAGTTGCAACATCTCTTCAAACATGACTTGCTCGTAGTCAATAGGAAGATATTTCTCTTTCAGCCGCTCCTTCATCTCTTCCCAATTAGACACTGGCGCACGTTGAGTACGATGTAGTTGCTCTTCCACGCTACCCCACCAAGCTCGTGCATGGCCTTTTAATTTCATACGGACATAACGGATTTTTCTATCCTCGGACACAGAGAACCAATCAAAATAATCCTCAATTGCCGTCAACCAATCTTCAAAAGCATTGGGATCCAGCTTCCCAAAAAAATCTGGGACATATACCTTCATTCCCTTGGCTAGTTCATCAAGAGAGTGACGATCGAAGCCACGTCCTCCTCGTCCCCTAGGAAATTCATGGCCATTCCGTCCAAAACGAACATCATGATCACCAAATCCCCTGTTCCTCTCCCCATATTCATCATCGTCTTCGTTCCCTTCATTGCCATCTACTTCATCTTCCGGAGGAGGTCTGCGCCCTCTCCTATTGTGAGGTCCAAACTCATCTCAAGTTCGACGTTCCTCCATCGTATCCAACCTTTGATTGATCTGTTCCAAAACAAATGCGAGTTGGGTGATCTGCGCTTGTAGCTAGGGTAGATCAGTGTTTGGATTTTGGTTATTCGACATATTGTAAGAATTACCACTACGAGTTACAGGCATGAAACAATGACTTCCTTGAGGAAAGAAACCTTGCTCTGATGCCAAAAATGGTGCAAGCCTTAAGAGCCAACCTCACATTGACATCCAAGGGGAGAAAATTACAAACAGAGTTTCTCTGTTAATGAAATCTCTTCATTTGAAAATTCGAAAATCATTTTAGAAAAATTAGGCAACTGCCTTTCTTTTCTCAGTTCCCATATTTAAAGGATTACAAGTGCTAAAGTTTAGGAAATAAACTAGGAAGGTATTGCCGATATAGCAATCCGAGTCTTGCGGGAATAAAAGAAGAAAGAATTAAACAACTTAGCAACAAAAGTTTGAAATAAAAAGATAAGAATGGCTAAAGATTCCAGTATCTGACTACGTCCTCATCTCCCACAATTTAAGGAGTAATGTTCGCCTAGGAGGCTTGCTCTCTATTTGCATCACAGATCCTATTCAACATCATCCTATAACTAATACGGGGTATTACACTTTAATTAATCTGCCTGCACAATCTAAAGAGAAGAGATTTATGACAATTTCAAGCACGATGATTTGGGTGAGGCAGGTGGCTAAGAGATGCTATGGTTTTTGGTTTCAGACCGTTTCTGGTCAGATTAAAGGATAATAATTTTTGGTGGTAAGGATTTGGTTTTGGAGGTAAGCTCCATCCAGGTCTAAGGTTTGAACCCTTGGGTGCAAACAATCTCTAGGGGCTGGGTCTATTACACAGCTCCGGGATTTAATCTAGTAAAAAACATGTTGTGTTTGGACGGTCTCTAGGATTCCTTGTTACAAAAAATAGTTTCAAGTGACAATGGGAGTGTTGATTGATTTATACTTTATAAAAAAAAAAAAAAAAAATAGTTTCAAGTGGTAACCGAACATCAGAAAATCATTTTATATTATCTTCAGGATTCCGACCAAATGACTTAAAATTTGGTACTTTTCCATAATATATTTTCTGGTAGATATTTTTTACGATGAAAGAACAGCCTTAACCTTCTAAATTTCTCCGGGAAGGCATTTCCTACCGAAGATCCAGTATCCCCAAGTTGTTTAAAAGAGGAATTATATAAGTTAAAATAGAATCCGTACAAACCAATGAAAAAGCAGCAAGCTCTCCGCTTGATTGCATAAGGGTCCTACAAAAACCTCCACAAATAACCCATGTTAATTCTAACAAGTTCAGAAGCCCAAGAAAGCAAATGGCGTGAATTATCAGCACCAAAATCTATTTACCGTTCATCACCAGTCCCAAAATTAATTTAGAAACCAACTGATCTCCGTAAAAATGGAAATGAACGGACGAAGTCGTCGAGATTCACAGCTTTCTTTACACTAACTTCCACACATGCTTTTTATTTCCAGCTTAAAAACTCACACACAAAGGGAAAGGAAAGAGGATGAAGCTTGAGAAAGAAATACCGGCGTGTGCGCGATCCTGAGGACGACCGGACTTGATGAGGACCTCGAGGTCGACGAGAGCGAGAGACATGAGTCCAAGGGTGAGTCCAGCCATAAGCCCGGCAAAGCAAACCAGACCTATAATCGCCAGCACGTACAACGAGAACTCCGTCCCACAGCACGCCAGGTCCGCCATCTCTCTCCCTCTCTCTTTCAGTGGAAGAAAGATCTGCAACCGTGCGGGTTCGACACTTTCTTCTATGTTTCACTTTTCTCCACTTTTGCCTATTTCCTCTTATGAGTCGGGCTACTCTGCCGCCCACTAACCCGCTACCGCTTGTTACTTTTTGACTTTTTTTTATTTAATTTTCTTTTCACACAATTTTTAATATCTTTAAATATTTTAAAAATTATTTTTAATACATTTAAAATTAATTTCTTAATTATTAAATAAAAAAATTTTTAAAAACAAATTATCAAGCGGTAGCTGTTGGCAAAGTAGTTTTTTTCTTCCTGTGTTTGCTCTTTCAGACAAACCTATTATATTTTGTACAGCGGGTGACACCCATCCCATTCCCGTGCCAACTCACTCTACTATTTTTACGTCCAACCATAAGCCTACACCTAACACCTTTTATTGCGATTTGGGACCCCACTTTATCCCATATTATTTTCTCCAATAATACTATTTTATCTAATTAACTTATTTTTTAATTTGACACTTTAGGTATTTTAATTTTTTTAATTTTTTTTATTTAATAATTAAAAAAGTAATTATTAATGTATTAAAATTTTTTCTATTTTTTAAAATGTTTTAAAATAATTAAATAAATAAATTGAAAAAAATACGAATGTGATTTTGGCTTAACAATAAGTTACAGCAAATTATTCTGAGCGATAGAGTAGAACCGCTCTATTTTCTTTTCTTTTCTTTTTTTTTTAAATGAAAAAGTTATTTTGGAGATAAATAAGAGGAAATTTAGTGGATAAAAGCTTTATAATTATTATAAGAGAAATGTTATGTAATCCTTTCAAATATACCCTTCAAAGTTATTATTAGTGTATTTTTATAATTTTTTAATATTAAAAAAATATAAATGATATTTGCAGTCGTGAGTTTACAATCGCTGTTCAATCTCTTTGAAAATAATGAGTAAACAAGGGACCCAAATGAAAAAATAAAATAAAATTTAATAATAGATTCACTTTTTTTCAAAACGACTGTACGGTGCTTACGTACTTTACGACTGTATGAAGCATTAGGTAAATATTAACCATGTTGTGTGCATTAGGCATTGGAAGTGAAAAATAAAAAATACATTATTTTATTTTTCATATAATTAAAAAAAAAAAAAGAAGTTGAAAGAGACGCACGAGTAAAATGTATATTTAATAATGTGTTATTTATTTTCAATAATAATTTGAGTGATAGAGAATATCTTTAGAATGTTGCATTATATGCCTCATGTAGGGTCCCTCTGGTGGTCCCCAAGAAGTAAATTGACTTTTAGGTTATGTTTGGAAAAGTTATCTCACTCAAAATTTTCATCTTCATCTCATCTCATCTTTATACTTTTTCAAATCTCCAAACAAAATATAATAAATAATTCAACTTTTTCAAATCCCAATATAACTTTTTCAAATTCTAATTCAATTTTTTCAAATCTCAAAACTAAAAAATAATATTTTAAATTTTAAAACAAAACACAAAATTCTCATCTCATCTTCCAAACATAATCTTAGTGTATGAAAGATAATAAAAAAAGACAGAAAATGTCGGATCCTCCAAATCATGTCCTTAGGTCATCAAATGGTGCAAAAGAGATCTGCATATTTGTCCATTGGGTCCACAATTGGCTATTATTCTTTGGAAAATGCTAATATGCCTACTCCTCATACACACAATAGCACCACCCATATTCTTTTGTGTCCTTTAGCAGATGAAAACTAATGTTTGTTTGTTCTAAATTTGAAGGCAACAACTGTTTTTTGGTCCATGTTTTGATCAAAACACTTGCTACCTAGAATAAATTCTTTTGTATCTTCCTCAATCATAAGCATAGTGGTTTATCAATTCACATCTCCTATAATTTTTTGTCGAGAATTGTTTTAGCTACAAAGAGATTTTAGAAAAATAAATCCATAAATTGATATGGTACATTATATTATAAAGTTACTTTTATTGTAAAGTAAATCTAACGTATCATATAAAATTATGTCAGTTTGTAAGTTTATTTTAATAAGATCTCTTAGTGGCTGAGCAGTGAGCACTTCTCTTTTTTGTTAGGATTGCAAGCAATCGGGCAAGAGTTCAAGAAAGGGAGTTGTAGTTCACACAACCTCTGGACAAGTGACCAGGGTAGTTGCTCGTCTGGCTAGGATTGTGGGACCAATACCTAGGGGTGTAAAAAAATAGAAAATTTGTTGAACCAACCCAACCGATGATTTCGGTCAAATTTGGAACTAGTTCAGTCCAGTACCAATTCTTAAGAACCGAAACTCGTTCAGTATCGGTTTCATATTTTGAAAATCAGTTTGAATTGAAGCGAAACCGGTTTGGTACTGGTTTGAAACGGACCGGTGTATATATATATCTCTCTTTTAATTTTATATATTATATTATATATGTTATATGTTAAATTGCTAATTAATATAACATGAAGTTTTAATCTTATTATTCATTTCTATTAATCTTATAACATAAAATTAATTTTATATTTTTTAATATAATATTTGATATAAGATAAAAAATAATAATAATCTTATAATATAAAATTAATATTACATGAGATTCTAATCTTAAACATAGATAGTAATATTAAGTTATTAATTTAAACTTACTTTTGAGAAAACCAAACATTAGAGAAACCGGCTCTCAAGTCTCAACTTATGTAGTGCCATATATGTAAATGAAAAATTTGAAAGTTTCGATTTCAGTAATAAATCAGCCCATATTGATTTTAAAATTTTTAAAATTGATGTATATCGGTTCGGTTCTAAAATTTGTTTAAAATCATACCGAACCAAACCGATTAACCCCAATTGCTACCCCTGTCTGGACGAATGAGAATTGTAGGTGAACTTAATTCAGTAGTTGGGTTTTGTTAAAATAAATATTAATGAATATAATCTGGGCAATCCAAGAGAATATGGTGGAGGAGGGATACTTCAGGACTTAGGAGGCGATTTGATTGGGATTTTGTTATTTATCATGGAGTAGGTACGAATAAGATGGCTGAAGGTACTTGTTTATTTTTGTAGATGAGATGAAATGAGATGAGATGAGTTAAGATTAAAGTTAAAAAATCGAATAAACTATTGTTAGAATATATTTTTTAATATTATTTTTATTTTCGGATTTAAAAAAATTAAATTTTTTATTTTATTTTATATTGAAATTTAGAAAAGTTGTAATGATGAGATAAGATGAGTTGAAAAGTTTCTTGAAAACAAACGAAAACTTGATGAATGTGAAGGTCGAGCAATAACGTGATAACCAAGAACCAAGCTCCACGTCACCTGCAACTGATAAAGAGAAGAGGCTCTGATAATGTCTAGAGTCACTCCGATGTCAAAATCAATGAATAATTTTATGAATAAAGTTCAAAATTACGAATTTAATCCAGATTTAGATATCCGAATTGTAACCGGATTTAATCCGGATTAAATATTAATACTAAAAAAAAAAAACTGTTCAACACTTTAAAAAATATTTTTATAGCACTTTTTAAAAAAAATTATGATATCATGTTGAAATTGCCCAAATTAAAAAATAATAATAATTTAAAGACTTTTTAAAAGTTTTTTTTTTAAATAAAGAACAAAATAAAGAACAATGTAAAATAAATAATATTGTTGCTACATCACAATGCAAAATATTAATTTACAAAGAATAAAACAAATAATAATACATCATAACTAATAATAATGCAAAATAAACTGATGTTTTAGTTATATCCAATGTCCCAATATTTTGTTTTGCATAAATGGCAAAATCAACCTTGATCTGTAGGAGACTTCAAATCTCCCTTCTTTCTAAAATCATTGGCACCCTCTACTCTTTCACATCATTGTAGAGTTTTAAAAAAGAAGAAGAAAATGGATCCGGTTACAAATAATCGGGTTGCAAAACTGGATTCGGTTTTATTTTACCTGCCCAGGTGTAATCTGAGCAGTGATGCACCCGAATTCTGGGTTTCGGATTGGATCGAAAAAAATCAGCCCAATTCTACACCTCTAGACCAAGTATACTTTTTATTTTATTTTATTTTATTTTTATTTTTTATGGAACCGAAGTTCATTTCATTTAATGAAACCGAAATTACAACTATGACTAATCAATACAAGAAAAAACCCAGATTACGAGTCAAATTACTTATCTATTTAGAGCTCCCCTACCCACAAATTTCTTTGTGGCGGGTATTATCTTAATTTCTATAAACTCTCTCCTGATAGTTTGTCAGAACTAAACGCTCTATAAAACCAAAACTAAACGACCACTCTTTCAAAGGAAGAGAGGTACTATCACCCTCCGTCCTCCCAAGGAAGAGGGGTACTATAACCCACCATTCTCCAAATGAGAAATGTGACTCTTTTGCTATGGACACCAAGTTCGATAGTCTATTTCTTTTTTTTCTTTTTTCTTTTTTAAAACTAAAACAAAACAAAAGAACTGAAAATACATAGAAAATATTGGAAAACAGATCTACAAACAAAAAAGGAAATACTTGGAATTGAAAAAACACTAAGAAGGGGGCTATAATGGCGTGTGTGGACACACGCCACTCTAGGAGAAAGCTTGCTTGCCGATCTTGAAAATCCTGGCATCGATGGTCCCAGAAAAGCCACCCGTGGCGTCGGCAAAAGAGTCTTTGCGACGGCGCATGCATGCTATGCGCTTACCCAACCCGCGCGTGCGTACTACACACTGTTCCTTTTGGTGCCACATTCTGTAGACTAGAAGATCGGCAGCTGGGAACACCATGGTGGGGTGCATGTAGGCTTTAGGTCGCCGGAAAATCCCAGATCAGCATTTCTCCTTTATTTGACTTGTAAAAAACACACAAAACAAAACAAAACACAGAGAGCAAAAGCTGGGCATAAGTGAAGGGAGGGAGGGAGAGAGAAGCCGAAGCTCCCACTCCCCTTTAGCTAGTTTTGTTTTTGGGAAAGTTTTAGAGAGAAGAGAGACGTTCTCTCTCTACTCGCCTCTATTTGTGAGTTTAATGATAATGATCTCTTCAAACCAAGAATACTTATTGGTCTTTAAAAGAAAGTTATATACTTTAAACTAATAACTTTGAGTTGAAAAGTCGATTTTCACAATGTGCCACTTCATTCTCTATAAATAGAGGATGTAATCCACAAATTTATTCATTAATTTTTTTTTTTTTTCATTTCAGTCGCATTATCACATACATAATTTTGTCAATTGAAAAATTGTAAGTTATGCATTGTGATTTTTTACAATGAGGATGAAACTCATGAATATATTGATTCATTTTTTCGTCATTTCAATCACACACAATTTTGCTAGTTATAAAGTCCCAAATTATGGGTTGTGATGTCTTGTAACAAGGTAATTACAGATGGGTAGCACTATACTCACCGAGAATTCATACCGAGGAATCCTCCCAAAACGTGCAATATAAATATATATATTTATATATTTTAATACTTTTTTTTATGTATTTTTTTTAATTTCATTAAACATTTAGAAAAAATAAAAATACATCACATGATTAAAAAATACTTCCTTAATCATAAAATAGTGCTACAAGCACAACTAAATTATATAAAAGTAATCCTACAAACTGACTTGATTTTATGTGATCAAACTGACTTAACTTCATGTGATACGTCAGATTTGTTTTACGATAAAAATAACTTTATAATAATTTGTTTTACGATAAAAATAACTTTATAATCTAATAAATCACATCAAATTATATTAATTTATGAGATTATTTATACGTAATTTAGAGTATTTCTCTAAAAAGAAAAAGAGAGCCATTATCGTGAGTCATAGCATTTTCCATGACGGAATTTCACTAGCCGAGTGTTTATTAATAAAGGCAAGAAAAAAAAGGTATATAGGGACGAACAGTTGACTATTGAGACTTGAGAGGGACCGAGATACCATAAGTAACGAGCGACTGAGAGGGACCGAATTCGAAATACCGCAAGTAGAGGGGCTAAATTCTATTCAAGTTGTAAACATCCCAAAGTGAAAAGTGAAAAGCCACTGCCTTTAAGACCCCTCCCAACTAGTCCACCAATACCCTGCCAACCAGTTGGCGACGTGGATGACGTGCCGCATCGCTCTCTCTCTCTCTCTCTCACAGAGGCATGGGATATACGGATTTACAGACAAGCCGGTCATATGCAGCCAAAAAAACTACCCGTTAATGGACAAAACACTCGAAGAGTATAATATATTGCTCTGCTTAGGAACCACTCACCTCTGGTAACATGTCACCCATCTCTGGTGGAGCCAATTTCTGGGGCTTTACTTTTTTGGGAAAGAATGGGCATGTGGAGTTTGTGGCAGTCGTGGACAACATTTTCACCCTCCTTTTCAACAAGAGCAAGGCAAGGAAGGCTGGAGATACATACGATATAAGATCTTTTCTCCAGCGTTGGTTTTGTGTGTGGCTCTCTTTTTCTTATCTCTACAAATTTCTTCTCCCCAAGTGATCTCTCTCCACCTTATATATCATGCATTATCTCCTTGGCTCTCTTTTATTAGCTTTCTCGAACTTCTGAGGTGCCATTTGCAGGCATGTCGGACCAAGAAAATGCCTTGCCTACAGATCCAACTTGGCCTGAGCTTAAGCTCCCAGAACTGCTATTTACAGACACGGTTAGAGAAGTCCATGCCACCATTGAAAATGAATGGGATCCCCTCCTGCGCTCAGCGTGTCAAACAGCTGCAGGAAGAGCACTTTGGAAGCATTTGATCCATGACCCTCTTGCAGACTTGCTTGCAGGAGAAACTTACCTCACAAGCCTGTATGAGAAGATCAAGAAAGACCGTATCAACAATGCACGAGAAGTTTCTGGGGTGATTCTTGCTGTCCGGACCCTCTGGTTTGATTCCAAACTTGAAGCTGCTCTGAATTCCTTCACTAGGAGAGAAGCCCAGGTTGTCATTCTCGGTGCAGGTTAGTAACTCTGCTTAACCACAAGTTCTTGCATTTCATGTTTAGCCAGCAATCATGTTACATTGTACTATATATGGACGAATTCAGTTGAAACTAAAGAGATTCTAATTGTTGCCATACTTTTGGATGACCAATGCCTCAAATCATAACTAGGATTATCCATCATTCCAGACAAGTGATTTAGTTACGCTGCGTTTGTATAGTCTTGGGGATTCTCATCATAAAAATCCTTGTCATATGCTGCTTTCTCAATCCTGCTCTGAGGTAAACCAGCTGATTAAAACCACACCCCGACTTTAAAGAAAATGATAGGTCCAGAGCTTCTTGCAAATTGTTTCTGTACTAAACTAGAGAGCAGAACCATGATTTACATATCTTTAATGATAGCTGGCAGATACATATGCACACTACAGAAAGCCATGATAATTCAATCGATAAAGTTATGAACTATGACCAATTTATAAAGTAGTTACCATATACACTTGATCATCACCAGTTGCCATGTCGATAACTTGCATCCAAGATGTGTAGTGTTTGAGAAGCATGAGATATGCTCGCATTCCCAGTTCAAATGAGGAATCCTCTTTAACTCTGGATAAATGTTATTTGATGATGAGGAACTCTAGAGACCGTGCAAATGCTACATGTTTTTTTTATCCAGTTAAACCCGGACCCGTGCCTCGGACCCACACCACACAGATTAGGTTAATCATCGGTTTTTTTACTTATGCGCATGGGCCCATAGAAATTGTTTGCACCCAAGGTTTGAACCTTAGACCTGTGTAGCATACCCTCAAGACCAAAGTTCTTACCACTTGAGCTGTTCCCCAGTGGTTAACTCCAGCTAAATTGTCAGCTGCATTCGTTATTATTTTGAGATTACATGTCTTTGGTCTTTTGTCCTGTAGGAATGGATGCAAGGGCATACCGTTTAAGCTGTTTAAAGGACAGTGATGTTTTTGAAGTTGATTTTCCCAAAGTTTTGCAAGTGAAAACCACTCTTCTGAAGGCAGCAATGGAAACCACAAATGAACACCAGCATCTAACACTGAAATCAAAATCCCTGACGAAGGTGGCAGCTGACATCAGAGATATCGACTGGCTTGAAAAGCTTCAAATATCAGGTTTTGTGCCAGAGAAGAACACAATATGGGTTCTTGAAGGTATACTTTACTACCTGTCACAGCCCCAGGCGATGCAGGTACTGAAGACCATAGCTGAGAAGTGTGCCCTAACCAGCACAGTCCTATTAGCAGACTTCATGAACAAATCATCAACCACACTTTCAAGTTCCATCTTCCACTTTTACAGTGATTGGCCTGATCATCTTCTGCCATCTCTTGGGTTTTCTCATGTTAAGCTTTCACAAATTGGTGATCCAGATGCTCATTTTGGGTTAATGCAAGATCCCCTAAATCTGTTCAACAGGCTTCGCAGCTTGCCTAGATCTCTACAAAACCACCCAGATGATGGAACACCATGCTGTCGCTTATATTTGGTGCAGGCTTCTGGTTCACCCAACCAAACCCTTCTTCCATAGAGAGCCAAGAGATCAGTAATAATATAAGAAGACAGCTAGCAGTTATAGCATAGATTTAGGCATCATTGTTTGTAGTACTGCTCTAAAATGTATGTAAAGTACTACAACTGAAGATAATCAGAAGGAAAACATGATAGCCGTTAGATGGTTCTCCTGCAATTGTGCAGGTATATAAACTAGCAAAGCTCTCAAGTAGTTCCAATTTTCTCCAAGAAAAAAATGGAGCATAAAGACTTCCTTAGAGAAGAAACTTTCTAATAGGTCTGTATTTATCAATTGATATTAATAGCAAATTCTAATTACTTCTATTGCTTGCTGCAATCTGGTTTAGCTGGAATAGTCTAAATAAAAGGTGAAATTGATGGGGGAAAGTTATTCATAACTGATTCATCTGATGAAGGTTCTTCATTATTGCCTCAATTAAGAGGACAACTACAGCAGATTGTTTGGATGAGGGCCAGAAGGTTCAGCCAAGATTCTCATCGTCCCATCACGCCACTAACCATTGGTAAACCTTTTGTATGCACAGAAAGCAGAGTAAAGGAGAGCTCAAAATTGTCTTTAAATATAGCTGAAACGAAATAATTGACTTATAACTATACCAAGATGCTTAGCACTAAGGGTTGGATTTCTGTCACCTTTTGTCACCAAGGATGCAGATTTAAGACCAAACCTTGAAAGGATCTGTTCTATACTCACATAGTTCTGTGCCCTTCACCACAAAGAGAAGAACCCAAGTCTGGTGGATGAAAGATTAAAGACAAAAAATGACGACGACAATGCTTTCGTAAGAAAGTCGGACCGAAAGCAATGTCATTTCAAACATGTGGGTTTATAACTTTTGTTAGTCACACTTGATATGCAACCCAATTTCAGATGAAGTATACGCATCATACTTCAACTTGGCAAAATTAATGCATTGTGAGTACTTATTTCGTAGTGAAGGGAAGAAAACTGCCTGACATTAATGGTGAGATCTAACAGTACTCATAATAAGTATATACTTTGGTGGATTATTTGTTTCTTACCAGGTTATTCCTCACCTTTGTTACTGCCTGCCAAAAAGAATTTAAATCTCCGACATAGTTTAGATTATACAACCTTTTTGTTTCATACTCAATTCCCCAAACAAAAACTTGTTGACTTCATTATGGACTCAGGAATTCTAGTAGCAGATGAGATTTTCTCCAGGGTCAAACCTCAAGCAGCCTCAAAATTCTCAAAAGCACATCAATTCCCTATACTATGTCACCTTTAATTTGCAGAACAGGGCAGAGATAGGGAAGGATTTGACAATCCACACTCATACAGAAACATGTAATAAAATTACTCTCTTTCTGCAGTTTTGGTTGAGATAGAGGGATGTGCCCTTATCATAATTCGGAAGTAAACATTGAGAGATATTAAGCGCAACAGGCAACATAGGAACTTTTATCGAAGAGCACAAAGGCTTAGCCCAAGTACACTAACAACGGCCAACACCAAAAATCTTTCAGAATAATTACATCAGATAACAATTATCTCGCCACTGCTAAAGAATGAGAAACAAATGCAAAAATAAAGGGCGGGGACAGAAACGATGATAAGGGGAAAAAACAACTAAATTTTTACCGCAAAATACATTTTAAATCCACAATCCCACAACCTTCTAACTCCAACAGATAGAAGCATCACGAAAAGCTTCAAGTACAATGAAGTGATGAACACAAAAGTGTATTTTGTGCATGCGTGTGCAAGTGTGTATGTGTGTCAGAACGCATGGAGTGGAGATAAGTGAGTGCATTGACAATAATTATTCCAGAGAACTTTACTTCAATAGGTCAAGCATCAACTCCCTTCCAATAAAAACATTCCATTACAAATATCTTGCCTCATAGGAAAAAGGAGTCGTCAACTAAAAATAATAAGATAAATGGGAAAGGAGACGTTAGAAAGAGAACTACAGGACATCAAGAACAATTCAATATGGACATACTTCTACCATCTTCCATGTCCAACAGTCAGAAGCTAAAGCCTTCCAGCACAATATATACTTGATTACTTTAATCATTAAAACAATGGTCAAACTTCAAGGCATTCTTTAATACCCTGCTCAAACTTGTCAAGACAAGATATTGTATCCATGAGTGCAGCTGCTACGTTTTGTCTGCAGTTAAAAATAGAAAGGTAAAATGGGCAAGAGTCAGAGCAGTTATGGCAACAATTTAGCAATGGATCACAAGCAGAATCAAGTATCACCGTGTTTAACCCTACATCAATTAACAACGATTTATATAATAAAACTAGAATCGAGAATCAAGCTTATTGCCAGGCATTGGGTGAACACTTGAGCAGAGAAAGCAGAACTCAATGCCACTCTGATGTCATATAACCAACACTCTCAGCTGCCCTATACTGCAGTTGCCAAAAACTATTAGCTGATTGATCTAGAAAGGAAATAGATTTTTACAACTCTTTAGTACTTATTGCTTAGTATTTCCAAAACATGATACATTATTTTATACACCTAGCTCAGGTTGATGAATCTCCGCAAGGTTTAGTAATGGAACAATCACTTTAGTTTTATTAAATCAAGGACAAATTGTCAAATATATTTATAGAAGTTAATAGCTTGGAAACATGTTTCAAGGAGGCCTTTAATTCCTAGAAAAGTTCCCTTTCACTATTAGCATTTCTGAGATTAAAGTTTTGTTAGACTTTTGGTTGAGAAAGAAATTACCCGCTTGGAGGGTAGTAACTACCGCAGATTAAAGTGCATCAATCACATAACTGAACAACATTTTAGACTATAGCAAGGAGGAGAGAAGCAAGGGAATCACGCATGAGTATATGTAACACCCCAGTCCTACATTGATAATATGAATAATCGACATAGAATGGATAGGGTATAAAATAGTCATAAGCAATTCGTCCCACATTGGCTACACACTAAGTGAAACTGGGTTTTATACGTGATCGGTGATTCTAGGGAAGTTTCAAATTGACTGGCCTTCTTATGATTATAGTACAGATGTGGCTATGGTATTAGAGACAATTCAAACAAGAAGTGTGGTATGCCACAAATGATGAAATGACCTGAGTCCTGACAAGGATGTCAAGTATTTAAGGGAGGAGATAGTAATACCCAGAATTTAGTATAGGAAGGTAATGAATGAGATCCTATATTGCTTGGAAGGAGAAGTTCTTGACCTTTACAATGATTTCGAATGGCTCCAAATGTAACAATAACTAGTCATTTTGGAGTATAAGCTCATATGTGGCTTGGACTTTTTTTCGGTTGTTACATTATTTGCAAATGGAAGTTACTTGTGAAATGAAATAAGCTTAAGTGCAATTAAGTTTACCCTGAAGAAGGTAAGGCTTCTGTGGACCAATGAGGGTCTAGATTGTGGGGATCCCAAAGACAAACCAATTGGTTCATCTTCTTGTAATACATCTTCTTGTACTAGTTCCCTTGATTAGGATTGTGCATTTTAGGGGAAGTTGATATGTGACCTATGTCCTTATGTGAGAAGCATCTTGCAATTGTGACAAAAATGTCACAATCTAACATTGTTGGTGAATGAGGTCATGTGTGTCACTCAGACTGACAGCATGATGATATCAACATATGAAAGGATGTGACCAAGCAATTTACCACAAGGTGTTAGCTTAAGCATTACCCTTGCACCAAGCCATTTGCCATAAGGTATTAGTATCACCTTCACCGTGATATCTTTGCTTAAAAAACCCATCCCATAAACCTTCAAGTGTTCCCTCAGGAGGATCATGACCTCCATACCCCATTGATATCTAGAATCCTGCCTTAGCTAGGCAAGCACCCTCTAGAATGCTTCCTCCACATGGAGTTTAAATGCCTTTTTGGCACTAGACGTCTTTACCAAAATATATCCATGAGCAATGCATCTCAGTCACATTCTTTAATTGTTAGGTGATCTGTGCATGCCATGCAATTGCCACCTCAGTAGCAACTGAGCACCTTTTATGAAAGCAATCATTTGTCTTGGCAGCTACATAAATTCAGTTAGGCATCTTATTGAATAAAATTTCTGTCCATGCATCTTATACCATCTTTCTTGTAAGCTAGGCATGAAAGGTGTACCTATTGGAAGCAACTTGAATATCCGCTTCACTTGCTAGACCATTCAGCGAAGTGAAAGATCTGCAACAAAAATCATATATTCTGTCAACTATCATACCCAAAAATAAAATAAAATCAATGTCCAGACACATCTCTTGGAGATGGAGGAAAAGGAGGTCCTTGTTTTACAATGCTTAGAGCTGGATTGTTTGTCAAGCAAATTGGTCCTTACAGTTGCTTTACCCTCATTTTCTCAGATGCAGAAGAAGGGAGATTGAATAACTTGATATCCTATGCCTAACTCGGCAGCAGCAGGGTTACTTAATATTGCATAAAGAAATTATTAAATTTTTAGCAATCATTTTACAGGACATGTTACACACTAATAGGTGTACTAGCCTTCAGCCAAAAAAGAAAAAAAAGGCGTACTAGCCAGCGGTATATGCACCGTGCCAAAGAATGGTGGCTACCTTATAAGATCACTCAGTATAGCTTCAGCCTCCAGCTTCACAGGATCTTTGTTATCAAGCAGTGAGGCTGCATTTTTCACAACCAATCGGAATGTACAAACCTGTTCATCATTGAAACCTTAACAATGATTATAACTATTTAACGGTCGCTCACATTCTTATCCCTTGTTCAATGTTACTTGAACGAATATTAAAATTATTCATTCTTCATAACTCGTTCTAGGCCCCAGATTCTTATTTCTTCTCCATTCGTTGTTGTATCCAGAAAATATAATCATTTGTTCGAAGTTTTTTGCATAGGACATGAAAATTCAACAATATCTTGAAAACTCCACATTTCAAAGCGTACAGGAATGTCATGTCAATGACACTCGAAACTTCCAAGTCCATATGAAATAATCAAACATGATATGAACCCGAGTTAAAATTAGGAAAACAATTATAAAAAAAAGTACAGCTTTTAAACGAGAGTAATCTGATTTTTTTTTTTTTTT
>QEOT01009308.1:20050-30072 GCA_003123785.1 Pterocarya stenoptera | reverse complement strand
AAAAAAAAAAAAAAAAAGATACGTACAAATGCCGATGGAGAAGGCAGATGCAGGGGGCGCGACCGGAGAGAAGAAAGGCACTAGAGCAAGGAAGGAGAGGGAAGCAGCGTCTCTGCGAGAGATATGGACTCGGAAAGGTTGATGATCTGGAGGTTTAGGAAAGAGAGCATGTTTTGAATTTGGGGGATTTGGAGGGAAGGAAGAGAGGCCGTGGAGAGTGGTGGTATGATGAGGATGATGGCAGCTTCGAGATGATGGTAAGGCGGAGACTCGGTGCAGAGGCAATGCTGTTGTCATGGTTTGATGCGTAATGCTATAGCGTTCCGTTTCCACTGTAATCTCACTCCACCTCTTTATATCGAGTATCTGATAAATTTATCTTGACATGTGAATTTACTACTTTATTAAAAGAATTAATCCTTGCATTAACCTACACACCACTGTATCATTATAACCAATACATACATGATGTGTAAACCGGAAACACACTGAACCGGTTTAGCTCTCAGCCCTCATTCCCTAGTTCAATCATTTTGCCCCAAGATGAGAGAGAGCGGAGAAGAGTGAGAGGGAGCTGATGAGAGAGAGAGTGACGATGAGAGACCTAGATGAGAGAAATCTCGAGATGAGAGAGATCGAGATGAATGAGAGAGCTCGAGATGAGAGTGAGCAAAGATGAGTGTGAGAGATAGAGAGAGATCGAGATGAGTGAGAGATCGGAGATGAGTGAGAGAGCCCGAAATGAGAGAGAGAGTAAATCTGATGAGAGAGAGTCTAGGAGAGAGAGATGATGGGATGAGAGAGAGTAGGAGAGAGAAGATGAGAGAGAAAGAGCTGATGAGAGGGACGAAGAGAAGCTATTCGGTAAAAAAAAAAAAAAAAACATGGATCAGAAGCATCCACGTAGTGTGTGCATTGAGTGCACCACTACAGTAGATGCTCTATAGAACTACTCGAGTTTTATTTTCCGTTGGGATATTAAGAATAGTAATCATGTGTTTGGATAACCACGTTTGAACGCCAAGAATATCTCAATATATCTGTAAATAATAGTTAAATAGTTTGTGAATAGTAATAAAATAATTTAAGTTAAGATACTTTATTAAATTTTGAAAAATAAGAGAGAAAAAATTGAATAAAAATATTATTAAGTTAAAATATTGTTTGAATATAATTTTTTAATATAAATTTTATTTTAAGACTTGAAAAAGTTGCACTGTTTTTAATATTTTGTTTAGAACTTTCAAAAAGTTATAATGATTATATAGAAAAGTTAAAAATTTTGTGTTTGAGTGATTTTTAAAAATGAAATATTTGAAAATAAATGAGAACGGTTGTGTTCCTAAACAGACCCTTAATCTTGATATCTTTTCACATTTTCATATGTCCTTTGGATTTGAATATATTTTTTTAATATTTTAATAAACCAAGTAGCACTACGTGGTGGTACTACGTCAAGAGAGCCATTCGAAAAGATCAAGTAGTAGTGCCCATTTTATCAAACCATTTATTATGGATAAGTTTTCTTCCAATTAGATAATTTTCTCCTCTCTATCTATAAATATAAGATAATAATGCTTAAACATATATTCAAGTTCATAATGTTTGATCAGGACAAGTGGTGGATACATATATACGAGAAAGACTAATTGGCGGGTAAGGGAAGAGTCACGTGAGATTCATGTAAAATAAGACAATTAAAAGATAAAGCTACATCAAACACACCACATATGTTCAAAAATAAAGTCAAATAATTGTATTCTTCTAATATCGGGATCATCCATGGAGATAAGTCCAGACGGAATACCCATGCCGGATGGACGCTATCAACGACATAAATTGTGCTTCATAAGGTAACATACCAAACCAAGCACGAGGAATCGTGCCCCCTCCGGGGTCAGACCATAGTAGAACTCCTCAAGAGAAGTAATTTCCTCTGTGACTCAACTATCAGAGGTATCCCTTATTGGGTGATGGTCACCTTGTTTGTTTGGCCATCATTGCCACTAAACTTTTCAGAGTACTCAACTGCATCATCTCCATTGTCACTTTTAAAGGAGATGAAGCTTATTGCCCGTCAATCATGATGAACCACAATCTCAGTGATCCCACCACTTTTAGGCTTGAAGCTCCACTTTTTTCACATTTAGTATTGTTGATGATCTTTTCATTGAGTGTGGATGCCAACAATATGATTGAATGACCAGCCTACAGGGTGATGTTTAGAGGGTTGTGCGTTGTTTGGGATATTCATTCATGACTTGCATTGTAAAAAGAGATGGAGACATTAAGATTTTCGTAGTTTGACATTACAGTCTATGCCCATAGATTTTTCGTGATCGAAATTGTATGGTGATTATACAAGCTCTCACGTCCTCTTATGCTCTCTATTAAATTGATAAAAATGGTGAAATGGTTGGGTAAGATGAAGTTGTCTTGATAGCGTGGAAGAAGTTTCCTCCTTTTTAGTCACATGTCCTCCACCTTAGGGTATGTTTGGGTAGCGAGAAGTATTAAAAAGAGTTGTGAATGGTAATAAAAAAAATATAATAGAATATTAAATAATAATTCAAAAAACAATTCTTAGTACCCAAACGTCCCCTTAGTTACCTACTTGCTTGATGTCATTTCTGTATGGGGTCCATCTCCCCAACCTTCTATCAATGGAAATCTTTATTACCTTTACTTTGTGGATGATTATTCGAAATACATTTGGCTTTTTCCAATCTCCTCTAAATCTATTGTCTCTACTGTTTTTATCAATTTCAAAAATCAGGTTGAACGATTTTTTGGCCGACCTATTAAAGTTATACAATTTGATTGGGGGATGAGTTTTGCAAATTACATCCTATTTTGACTTCACTCGGCATATCACACCATCTCTCTTGTCCTCATCTACATCAACAAATGGTTCAGTTGAATGTAAACACAGACCCTTAGTGGAAACTGGGCTCACGTTACTAGCTGCAGCATATGTTCCTAAACAATACTAGGATGACTCCTTTACCACTGATGCCTACCTCATCAACCGACTACTATCACTTGTCACCAACCATAAGTCTCCCATGGAACTCCTTTATAACAAAATTCCAAACTACAAATTTTTAAAAACCTTTGGATGTGCTTGTTGACCTCACCTTCGCCCATACAATAAATACAAAATAGACTTTCATTCTTCTCGGTGTGTCTTTCTTGGGTATAGCACCAACCATAAAGGTTACAAGTGTTTAGATATTTCTACAAATGTTGTCTTTGATGAGTCAGTCTTTCCATTTGCTAAGCCACATGTGCATGCTTCTTCTTCTTCTAACCTATTTGCAGGTACTCTTTTACCCTCTACAATACGCATATCCCACCAAATTACCCGACAACTCAACCAGTGATCCCTGCCAACTCTTCTCCAACACCAACTATGCCTTCTGCTCTTAGTCTAGTGCCTTCTCTAGTGTCTTAGCATCCCATGCATACTCGTGCACGCAATAGGATATTCAAGCCCAGACAATTCTTTGATGGCACCGTGGCTCGTCAACACCATGCTTACCTTAGGGAGAATTCTTCTTCTAGGCCCAGTCTCATAGAGCCCACCTCACTCACTTCTGCAGTTAAAAGCTATGAATGGCGCAAGGCCATGAATGAAGAATTTACCGCTCTAATGCAAAATGGCATGTGGGCTCTCGTTCCTCCAAGGCCCAAGATGAACTTAGTAGGCTGCAAATGGGTCTTCAAGATTGAAAGAAAGGCCGATGGATCCCTTCAGAGATACAAGGCCCGTCTTGTGGCTAAAGACTATCACCATCAAGAAGGCCTTGACTATGGAGAAACTTATTGTCCTATTGTCAAGCCTATCACTATTCGCCTCATTCTTTTTCTTACCATCTCTTCAAATTGGGTTATTAGACAATTAGATGTCAAGAAAGCATTTCTACATGGGGTTATTGAAGAAAACATTTTCATGACCCAACCTCCGGGTTTCAAGCATCTGGCACTTCCCGATCATGTTTGTCACTTTCTCTATGGCTTAAAACATACTCCACGGGAATGGTATTCAAGACTTAGCACAAAACTCATTGAAATGGGTTTCATGGGCTCGAAGGCTGATACTTCCCTTTTCATTTATAATCATGGGCTTCATCTAGTTTACATCTTAGTCTATGTTGATGACATTGTTATCACCGGCCCAGATCAAACACTCATAGCTCAACTCATTACCACCTTGCAATTTGTGTTTACACTTCAAGACCTTGGGCCTTTACATTACTTCCTTGGTGTAGAAGCCCATTTCACGGCTGATGGTATTTTCTTGTCACAACAACGCTACATTCAGGATCTTCTATACAAGGCTAATGTGCACAACGCCAAGCCCATTTCTTCTCCAATGGTTCCCACATCTACCTTGTCACAACATCATGGCGATCCCTTATTGGATCCGACTCTCTACAGAAGTATGGTGGGATCATTACAGTACTTCAGCTTCACTCGACCGGACATTGCCTTCGCTATTAGTAAAGTATGCCAATATATGCACATTCCGATGACTGATCATTGGAGTCTCGTCAAGAGAATTCTTTGTTACCTTCGGCTCACTACTCACCATGGTCTTTTTCTCCAACGTTCTACCTCTCACAACCTCCAAGCATTCTCGGATTCTGACTGGGCTAGATGCCTTGATGATCGCCACTCCACCACGGGCTACTGCATCTATTTTGGATCAAATATTCTTTCATGGAATTCACGCAAGCAAAAGATAGTCTCTCACTCAAGTACCGAAGCAGAATATTGGGCTATTGCTAACACAACTACCGAGCTTCTTTGGGTTCAATCCATTCTCACTAAACTTGGTCTCAAGCTACCTCAACCTCCAACTCTATGGTGCGATAACATCAGAGTAACATATCTAATGGCCAATCCTCTGTTTCACTCCAGGACTAAGCACATATCCATTGATTTTCACTTTGTCCGTGATCAAGTGGCTTTCAGATCCCTCTTTGTACGCTTTCTTTCCTCTAAAGATCAATTGGCTGGTGCATTGACTAAACCCCTACCCCTAGCTTGTTTCTCCTCTATCTGGCACAACTTCAACATCCGTGAGCTACCGTTGAATTTGCAGGGGTGTATTGAGACAAAGACTAAGTCATCCTCATCTATAACAAACTCAAATTCAAAACCAAATAAAGGTTATGAAGATAACTCCAACAACACAAGTTTATCTCCTTCATCTTCTTTATCAATTGATGATGATAAGATTATATAAAATGTATCTTTATTTTTGAATTTGATTGTTGTAACAAATCACATGTATACTCATCTATAAATAATACACCTCAGCTTCCAAAATGTTATGCAAAGCACACTTCAAAATCTGTACATTATGCCTTCTCAATGTACCCACTTATTTTGACCGTTCATGCATTTAATTTTTTTTCTTAATGGTTAAGCAAGTGGCTATTAGTGTATTTGTATTTTATTTTTTAAAAATATTTAAACATGTTTAAAAAATGTTAGAAAAAAAGTACAATTTGCACTTGGCAGCACAATGAGCTGTCACCTACAGGCGGTAGAGCAGCACCGCTCATAATGCAAATATGTCCCTCATTTTATCACTTCATTTTGACCACTTATGCATTTAATTTTTAAATTTTTTTTTACTTAATGATTAAGGAAGTGACTATTAGTTAGTGGCTGACAGATCTCGTGAGTAATGTTAGTGGCTGGCAAATTTAACTTATTTTCTTTGTTTGATTTTAAGAATTTATAAAATGAGTTATTCAATTCTCCAAAAGTTTAAAATAACCTCCCTAATTGTCTAAAAATCTATAACAATTTTTGCTTTAAAAAAATTATTAAGAATATATACTTTTTGTCAACATTCACAACCTAACTCCAAATTTTACCAAAACAAAAAAACAGGAAAAGAAAAAAAATTCTTTAAAACCTTTTGGCTCTCAAAATTCTCTCAAATTTAAAACTTATGACTGTCAAAATTATTTTTCATATTAAAAACCTAATAATTTATAATCTTTCTCTATTCTTCATCGACTTAACATTAAAAACTTATAATCTTTCTCTATTCTTCGTTGACTTAACATTAAAAACGATGAAACTCTTATCCATCTTTAATTACTATAAAATATGCATCCATATATTTCTTTATTGATTGATATATTAATAACATTTTTAAATCTTGAATTTGTGTTTACAATATTTTTATATTGCATATATATTATACTACAACATATTTTATACAAATATGTAAAATATTTGACTATCCTTATAATAGTAATCCGCTCCAATCAAAGGTGATTCTAGATCCACCACTGGATAGTGTAGACCTTGGACATTAAATATACTAAGGACTCGTTTGAAAAGTGAGATGAGATAAGAATTTTATGAATAGTAGTAAGATAATTGTGAATAGTAGCGAAATAGTTTAAGTTGAGTATTTTTTAGATTTTGAAAAATGAGAGAAAAAAAATTGAATAAAAAATATTATAAAGTTAAAATACTGTTGAAATATAGTTTAATAATATTATTTTTGTTTAGAGATTTAAAAAAGTTGAATTATTTTTTATTTTTTGTTTGAAAATTTAGGAAAATTGCAATGATTAGTTTGAAAATTTTGCATTTGAATTATGTTTGGGAAAGAAATGAGATGAGATATGATGAGATAAGATAAGATAAGATGAAAATTCTGAGATGAGATCTATTTCTAAACAAGCCTTGAGTTCACATATTAACTACCATCTTGTTGAAGGCCGGTGTACACCACCTCGTCAAATATAGATGCCTACCACCTTGCCAAGGACCGATGCCCGCCACCTCACCTAGTGCAGGTGTTCAACTGGATCTAGTGCAGGTGTTCAACTAGATTCCAGATCCCAGGTATACCTGGTTTCAAACTCGGGCTGAGTATACCCAGGTTATGACCCGTGGGTTCCGACCTATATCCGGTTTTTTGTTGTTGTTGTTGTTGTTATTGTTAACAAAAGCCTATCTACGTACTCATCATTTTCACATGTAACACAAATAAAATGTCAATAACTATAAGGAAAAAACTACTTTTGCCTCCCAAGTTGTACCGTTCAAGTTGACCGCTTGACAATTTTTTAAAAAATTTTATTTAGTGATTAAGGAAGTAATTTTAAGTATATTGAAAGATTTTTTTTTTATTTTTTTAAAATATTTAAATTTATTAAAAATTATAAAAAAAAAACCTAAAAAGTAACAGGCGGTCAACTTGAGCGGTTTGAGTAATCCGACTCTAACTACAAACTTAAAAAAAAGAAATCAGACTCAATCAAATGATTCGCTTACATACACGGCGACTCTATTGGGATTGAAAGCTCCAGTAGAGGAATTGTACCCGAAACGGCAGAAGAAGTCTTTGTTCCCGACGGCATCGAGCTTGGTATAGCTCTTGAATGTGTGGACCGTACACTTGCCCTCGATGGTATCAGCACCCCGGACGTCGAAGTGATCTGAGAGGAAAACTTCCTTAAGTAGTGGAATTGCCTTATGCTGCCGATCAACTCCTTGGGCCGGTAGTACCATCTGACATGGACCTTCACGTTGGCCCCACGGCCGTCCGCTTCAATCTGATCTATCTTCACCACGTACGATGGTCCGACGGCCGAATGAGGACATAGTTCCTAGTTGAGAACATTTGGTGAAGTCAAGTCAGATAGCTTTCTCACTCTTTGTTTTTTTTAGCATGGATTGAGTAGTTGTTAGTTTCTATGCAAAATTTAAAAGGGGAAAGTGGCACAAGTGAGGAAGAGAGACAGAGAGAGTGCTTACCTTAGATGGTTTTATTGATGTGTTTGACCGCGAAACATTCAAGGGTTCGTCTTGGAGCCTTGGGTTTGGCCATGGGAGCGCCGAGAAGAATACAAAGACATGCACAACTCAACACAAGGACAAGTGACAGACCCGGGTTTTAAAAAATATAACTGGGTTTGGTTTTTAAAAAAGCCGGGTACTGGGTTTACCGGACCGGACCGAAAGTCTCCATGGTCAGTTTCGGTCCAATGAGTAGGGGTATTTCGGTCTTCGGTCTGGTCCCGAGGTGGGGATTTCCCAGACCGACCGAACTCCAAAATTTTTATTTTTATAAATATATTATTTTATATAATAATTATATAATAAATTATATAATTTTCGTCTAACCTATCCTCATTTACAATATAAAATTATGATACATTCACATTCTCTAAGTTAGTAACAAAGTAACAATTAACATTATCAATATAATTATATAATAATAAATTGATTACTAAACTAAATCACTATAACTATAGTCTATACTTATAAAGAAATCATTATAAGTCTATAACTATATATAGTATTAAATTATTAATATCACTATGACTAATTATTGATGACTATAAGTTTATAACTAATACTAATATATAACTATACTAATAGTATAATCTTAATACTATTATATAGTCTAATATATTATATAGCTTTACTAAATCATTATATACTATATTACTAATCACTATATCATTATAATTTATAATATATATATACGAACACTATAAGTCTATATGTAGTAGTAGCAGTAACACTATAAAAGTATAATATATAATATTAGTATATATTAATATATTATAAGAGTTATAGGATTATAGCATAATGTATGTATAATAGTATAGTATTAATATCACTCTAAGTTATAACTATATATACCTAATAGGCTTATAGGCTAATACAATGAATTAAAAAAAAAGAAGGTTGGACCGGACCGGACCAACCCATTTATAGCCCTATGTTTATCGAAGTTTTTGAGGACGGGTACTAAACCGGATTTGTTTCGGGCTGAAACCAGTAATCGGAACAATTATCTAGATTTGGGTTGAGTCAGAAAAAAATCCGTCCCATTTGTACAATCTTATCTGTCACTTTTTCTCTTGCAAAATCCGAATCAAATTGGCGAGGTTGAAAGGGACACACTTACTTTAGATATAGGATAAATGAAACGAGAAATCTAAATATATATAAAATAATTTGTGAATAGTAGTAAAATTATTTGAGTTAAGATGTTTTATAGAATTTAATTTAGGAAAGTTGAGAAAAAAATTGAATAAATATATTATAAATTTGAAAAATTGTTTGAATATATATTTTTAATATTATTTTTATTTTAAAATTTTTAAAAAATTAAATTATTTTTTATATTTATTTAAAAATTTTAAAAAAATTTAATAATTAAGTAACGATAAGAAAAAATAAAAAAAGACACTGAAGAATCAGTTAATTTTAGAGCAGTAAAGAATGAAGCTTCATAAATGGTACATGAAGCATGAGAACTTTAAAAGAAAAAAGGACACGCGCTTTCACAAAAGCATGAGAAATTTTTAATGCGTCTTCTTCATCTCAAATACCACAAAGATAATTATCCTAACTCCTCACCAAGCATGTTTCCTATAAAGGCACCATTCGTTAGATAAAAACAAAGAGAGGATCTAATTAAGTAGAAAGAGAGACAAAAGCTAAAGGATAGGGGATAGAACCTTCCGTTTTTCTCTCCTTTTCCTCTCTTTGAGATTTACAGACCAAACTTTTTAGTGTTTTCCCTGGGTGGAGGGGGTTAGGAGCTTAGGCTTTGACCACCTCCTTCCTTAGCCAGCCCCAGAGGCTTTTCTATGTTTCTTTGTTTGTTTTTTCCCCCTAGGTTTTTCTTTGATTTTTCTTCTTTAGCGTCGATCCTCGCCGATCTCCTACTTTCTGGCAACCTCCAACCAACACTCGACGCCAGCTTAGCCTCTCTGGTCGCCGATCTTCCTGCTCGCGGTGGAAAATGGCGTTTCTACTCGGCGCGTTTGGCGCATATGTGGCCCCTGCCGTGCGAGTTCTTCAACCGCGGTCACGTCCTCGAGTGGCTTTGGCGGCCACATGCCACCCCATCGGCTTTAGAAGTTCCAGATCCTTCAGATATGTTCGTCCGTCCTCCTCCTTAGGTGGAGCGTGTCCTACACGCGCTGCCACAGCCTGTGTTAGTCCGTCGCTTCCGACTCGGCTTA
>QEOT01009308.1:8709-20040 GCA_003123785.1 Pterocarya stenoptera | reverse complement strand
TTCGTCCGTCCTCCTCCTTAGGTGGAGCGTGTCCTACACGCGCTGCCACAGCCTGTGTTAGTCCGTCGCTTCCGACTCGGCTTAGATTCCGGCTACTCTATGTTACTGCTTTCCCTAACCAATGATCTTGTAAGAGGGATCATGGACTACTCCAAAAATCATCTCCAGACAATATGTGACGGTGCACTCGCCACCTTTTCCGCTTTCAGCGGAGGTTCCATTGTCGCAAGCGGTGGTTCCATCGTTCGCTTTTTTGCGAATATACTTCCGTCTTTCGATAAGACGGCGTTCTCTCATAGAACATGGGTAGGGATCAAGAAATTGGTCCCAAATAAACTCGTTCACCACTTTACACTGTTTTCTATTACTTTTTGGGACGATTGTTGGGGAATCTCACCCCTCCTCATGTATTACTTTTTTAATTTAATGAAATCAACTTGCTTAGAAAAAAAAAAAATAAACAAAAAGAGAGACTTATTGGAGCTCAAAAAATGTACATGCATTGGTTCTTAAATTCTTAAATTTTCTGTGGTTTACGTTGAGGAAAGCAATTTGGGAAGGCCCTAGAAAATAACGTAACGACAAATAAAGCCTCATCCAGCCCTAAAAAAAAAAAAAAGGGTTCTGCCAGTATGTCGTCTAGTTGTCATCCAGCTTTGATTGTTGGGCGTATCTAATAGTACAAATTGTACATTTTATTTTTTTTTTAATATTTTTAAACATCTTTAAATATTTAAAAATATATATATATACCAATATATTAAAAATCAGTTCCTTAATTATTAAGTAAAAAAAAATTCACATGTTACTCTCTTAGATTTGCAAGTTGCAACCCTTTTTAAGCTTTAAGAATTTTTGCTTTTTTTGAACTTAAAATATTTTATGATTTTATTTATTTTTCTTTGTTGACCAACGTGACGTGAGCTCCAAAGGAAAAATAAAAAAATAATTAAAATGATCAAAACAAAAGATATATGGAATAATAAAAATCAAAATTAGAAAAAAAATTATTATTTAAGAAAAAAATTTAAAAAAAATGGCTTGACTTTGCAACTTTTTCAAACTCTTATATAAAATAGAATAAATAATTTAACGATTTTAAATTTTAAAATGAAAATAATATTAAAAATATTTTAATAATTTTTTATTTTTATTCGTTATAAAAAAATTACACCCGGAACCCCATTACTCTGATAGAGCTTCTTCCACAGCTTTGGGACAAATGTGATTAAACGCACGACAACTCAGCCCTTAAATTTGGTCAATTCCGGAAGTCTTTTCCTATTTATCCACAATTTACTTATTTATTTATTTGTGGTTTATGGCGACGAAAGGGACTTTCTTTTTGGACAAGCGCTAAAAAAATAAATTAGACTGTCACTTTTTTCTATATTCTTTTTTTTTTTTAAGAGATGCTACTTATTATTTCACATCACACATTTTATATATTTTAAAATTATTTTTTATTTTATTTTTTTTATTATTATTAAATTAATTGAGTTGTTCTACTTATATCCATACATCATATACTTATTATAGAAAAAATAAAAAAAATAAATAAATAAATGTGGTGTGCAGTATATAGAGATTATAAGTAGAATTATTCTTTTCTTAAAGCATGTGGTCTTGATCTAGAGAGAGAGGCTTATGAAATGGGAATATAATGTGTTCATCTTCTTAGTGCTGATTATATATATATAAATATTCTATCAATATATATATATATACCAGAAATTTTCACAAGTAGATTGAGGGGCGAACATGTGAAATATTTAATTGAGGATAGAGTGTAGAGCTAGAATTTAAACTCATGACCTCTAATTTAATATCATAAAAGATTTACAAAATCAGAAAATTAAGGCAGTCAAAAGCATAATATATAGTAATTACACTTGAGTATTGTTGATGATGAGTACAAGAACTCAAACACTACCGAGAGATAGATAATTCAAATACAAGATTACAACTCAAATATGAATAAAGTATGATAAGATGAGATAAGTCCTATAAAATAAGATCTACAGTTTGAACTTGATTTGGTTATGAGCTGTGAAGATTTGGTTGTTGAATGAGATCAATGATGTTGAAGTTTGTCTGATTTTCTTGTCTAATAGCCTCCTCAAGCGAATGGGGAGGGGACTCAACAGGAGCTTGCCACAAAGAAGTTCAAAACGAGCTATGTGAGGGGAGGGGACTCAACAGGAGCTTGCCACAAAGAAGTTCAAAACGAGCTATGTGAGGCCTTTAATGCCGATCAGAAATGGGAATGTAGGCAAATTTAACATCACCATTTTGTACTTTTTCACAAATGAAATGATAATAAAGTTTAATAGGTTTAGTGTGAGCATGAAAAAAGAATTAGAGGTAAAGGCCATATCTCCAAGATTGTCACACCCTAATAGTGGAGGCTTGATAAGGCAACATGCAACTGCTTGAGAAGCAATCTAATCCAAAACAGTTATGCAGTAACAAGGGCCAATGAACGGTACTCAGCTTCAGTACTTCATCTGGAGATGGAGGATTGCTTCTTTGCACTCCAAGAGATCAAGCTAGGTCCAAGAAAAATAAGATAGCCAATAGTAGACCTGCGTATGTCTGGTTCTCCATCCCAATCAGAGTCACAGTTAGGCACTAAGTTGAACCGAGCTAGGAGTAAAATAAAAACCATGATTAATTGTATTCTTAAGATATCTCAACATTCTTTTAGCAGTTTCCCAATGATTATTTATAGGAGATGCAAAAACTAGCAAAGTTGGTTAACTGCAAAGGCTATGTCAAATCTGGTCAATGTGCAATATCGTAGGGCTCCTACAATTTGTCGATACAGACTTGTTTAAAAAAAAAAGGTTCTTCATTATATTGGGAAAGTCGACCACTAGATGCTATGGGATTGGAATAAGGTTTGGCACCAAACATCTTGGCTTTATATAGTAAATATGTTAGTTAGGGTTTCTACATAATGTTGCTCACTCATATGCTAGACTAGTAGCACTTTGTTGCGCCCATAACTATTTTCCACCACACCAATGAAGTGGCTTCTTATCTTTTCCTTACACTCACATTTTATTGGTGGTTTGTCCTTGCGCTAGCGCGATCCTCACAATGGGGACAAGAGATTCTACGGAAAATGCCTTTTTGAGAAACAACATTCTTAAGTTAATTGGAGGTGCATTTGCCCTATCACCAGATTGCAATTTCTTAATCTAACAAGAGAGTTAATTTTAAGAAAGATAAGTAAATTTAACAAAGATAGAAAAAAAAAACTTTAGATTTAGCACGTAATGGAAATAGCCAACACAATCTTAAATAATCATCCACAAATGTTATGTAATAGATACATCCACTAACGAAAGAAACAAGAGAGCACCATACATTAGTGTGGACAAATTCAAGGGAAAAAGTGGACATTCTAGAAGAATCAATAAAGGGTAGTTTATTTTTTGACACTTGTAATCATTGATCAATAGAAACAATAATTGGAATCGTACTATTTTTGAACAGCAACTGAACAATGGAAGAAGATGAATGACCAATCATTGATGCCAAACTTGAAAGGGAGACTTGACTCCAACAAAGGCAGTGAATGATTTTGGAGATGCTTTATTTGATAAGAGATGCTTCAAGTAAATAAGATATAACCCATTCTTACTACGCCCTTGTAAAAGAATCTGGCCCATCAAGTTGTCCTTTACACAAAAAGAGGTAGATGTGACACAAAGAAGCAAAATCTAAAATTATCAATTGATGTAAATTAAAAAGGTAATAAAAGCAAAATCAATAGTCCTCATGAAAAGAGGACTATATAAAATTAGATTGAAATGGCTACAAATTCTATATAAAGGTGAAAGTACTAGGAAAGATACACCATAACTTGGGTCAATAGATCTATAAATGAGATGATAAAGATTAGCTTCTTGTATTCCCACTCCAATCATCTTCTATGAGCCCCGATGGAGATACTTAGAGCTTGTTTGGATATTAAAAATATGTCATAATATATGTGACGAGTAGTGAAGTAGTTTGTGAATAATAGTAAAATAGTTTGAGAATAGTAATGAAATAATAGTGAATAGTAGTGAAATAATCGAAGAATATTTTAGAATAGTTGTGTTCCCAAACAAAGCCCTTAACCTCATCGAGGGTCTCATTGGAGTGACTTATTCTGAAAATGCAAGTACTTAACCTCATTGATGATGAAGTCCTTAAAGAGCATCTCCTCCTAAGCAAGTTGCCCGAGTAACCACCTCGTCCTCTAATCGAGCAAGTGTTGCCAAACAAGTACCTCGCCATTAACCGAGCAAGTCTCTCCCTTTCTTTTGATCGAGCATCCATCTCGCCTCATGCACCTTGCTAGATAGAAGAACCTTATTTCCAACTAGAGACTTGCACATCTAGAACATAATTAAATGTAATTTAGTGGAATGGGAAGTTAATGTGACATAAAACACTTCAAATCTTCCAAGAATTGCCTACTCTTCAAATATTCTGTCGAGAGTCCCAAAAGTTATATATATAATATATCTAAGTAGAAATGGCAGTTGCTAGATGTGACTAAGCCTTGATACACAAGCTTGAGACCTTGTATAAAGGATAAAGGTGTTGAAGGCTGTTTTGTAAGAACAGGCTGAAGAGGGAGAATGATTCATCTCTGGTCCATGATGACGTTCGGAACCCGATTAGTGTGGCTTGGGGCCCATGATGGTGGTTTGAAGTTGCGGTACGGTGTCCGTGCATACATCCATTATAGTAAATAGAAGCTAAATATAGCAAATATAAATGGAGAGAAAGATATACATATTTATATCGTTCGGCACAGAGCTTATATCCACAGGTTGTTTGGGGTGCAAATCTACTATAAATGAGATTATTTTACTATTTCTCATGGACTCGTGTGTCTCACAGTACAAATGATAAAGTTGAAATTTCCCGTCTGGAGGTTGAAGAAGTTATCTCTCTCTTTAGTCACCTCGAAATTTGGAAAAAGAAGAAGCCCCTGGTCCTAAAGTCTTTGATCTCAAATCCCTTTTATTCTCCTATCAGTGGTTGCTTTATGTCACTTCGTTGTCCCCTTTGTGTGCCTAAACCTCATTCCCTCTCCTTTCCCCCATTTCTCCACCACTTCATCTATTTTTCCCTGACACATTTTTCTCTCCTCAACTTTTTTTCCCTCATTTCCTTCACTCTTACTCTTCCTTTCTGATGAGACCCCTCCCTTGGGCTGGGCTTGGAATGCCATACTGTGCCTGAGATATTTTTACCCATTTCAAAAGGACTTTGAAGAAGGGACATCCAAGGAAAAAGAGGTCGGTACTAATTACAATTGAACAACTTACATCCTCAAATCGTCCCAGAGCTTCCACTAGGTTAATTTGCAACACTCAAGACATAGTACCAATGCAACAAGTATGAGTCTTGTATAAAACGATAGACAACCAAGAAAAAGAGACAAGAAGTAAGGTTTGAGCAAGTTTACTAGCTGATAAGAGATTGAAGTTAAAATAATGAATATACAAGACATTTGTTAAAATAAAATTTAGATATTTTGACTGTGCCAATGTACCTAAGAAGAATAAAATCGATCACTGTTCAATAATTTGATATAAGGGAAATGATACATCTACAATTCTACCACAACTCTTTTATAATTTATTTTACAATCAATTAATGCAAGCATTCTGCTTCATTATCTGAATGTGGATTTTAAAAATATTGGATAGAGACTTTTGTACTCTTTGAATTATTTGTTTGTTTGAGGTGAAAATTTTAGATTTTGGATGGTAAGTAATATATCAAGTTTTCACTTCCTTTAGTTTTGAAATCCTTGCTCCACATTTAGAATATCTTTTAGAATAATACTACTCACCATCTTTGTTATTGTCATCCTCCTATCACTGCATTAAATGATTAGACACTATTTATTATGTTTTACTATTAAACTAATCATTTGATGTTACGTCAAGAAATATTAAGTGAATGATAATAAATAAAATTTTCCTATTTTTATTCCTATATACTTCTATCCATTTTTCTCAAGTGCACATGCTTTTATATGCTATCATGTTCTCGACATCTGTTTTGTCTATACACAAACAACGTTATAATCATTTATTCCAATACGGAACATTAGTGTACATAAATGCATAATCTAGTCTTGGAATCAACTTGTGCATGTGCCTCTTCACATGAATGCCTTTTTTAAGAAACCACAAAAGTAGTTCTCAAACATGAAATCCCACTACTCACGCTATACAACACTTCCTTTTATAAAAGCAATTGCATTAATACAAAATTAGGATATTAATGAATATATCAAGCACGTAGTTCACATATTCATTTTTATAAACCACTTTCAATCAAAATCAATCCCAAAAGTTCTTTTTCTTTCTTTGTTTTGAAAGATACCTAATTATTTTGTTCAGCACGTGTAGTTCATTCATCTAAAAACTATTATATTGACAAAAAGAGTGATGTTACATACAATCGTGAAATGTACAAACACTATGTCGTCACTTTGAAAAAGAGTGGAGTCCACTATTAAAAACTTAATTTTCTTTTCATGTAAATCTCGTATTTATTCACGTTTTTTAAAGTGATTGCGTAATGCTTACATACTCACGACTGCAATTATCATTTCTCTAACAAAAAAAGTTTCTTTAACCATACCTTTCCTGGTATGGTAAATGCATGGGATCGATATGGGCGGTTAGACCCCCGTTGCACTCTCTCTCGCCCATCCCTTCAAACCCTTATAACCCCCATTCTCAAACTCAGTCGTTCCTTCACCTTTCACCTCCTTCTAATGATCCTCTCATTTCCTTCGTTCTTTTGTCTTCTTTCTTGTTTTTCTTCTTAGTTTTAATTTTTTTTTTCTCTTTTCTTTAAAAGCTCCATTTTAAGCTATTAAAGGCTAGATCTAGAGCTTTTGACCCACCAAATCACTATACCACCTTGCCATTAGTGTGCCACCCTTTCTTCATCAATCCACCATGACCAGCTACCCTTTGTCTAGCACGTGGTCTCCATACGCCCTCTTTGGTGCGCATGCCCACCATGTGCCACCATCCCAATTGGATTTTAACCTCTTTTTTAGGTCATCTACTTCTAACTGGCTAACGGTTGTCAATTCTTTTTCTCTTTAGGGACTTTTAGGTTTTGAGTAATACTAGATACAATTATAGAGTGCTCAAATGCCGTGCAACCTTTTTTAAAATGTCATTTCTCTTAGGCCTTATTTGGTTATGCAGTTCAAATGAGATAAGATGATATATTTTGAATAGTAGTGAGATATTTGAGTTAAGATGATATGAGATGGTTTGTAAAAAAATGTATGTTTGGATAGTAAGATGAGATGAGTTAGATTTTACTTTTGGGATTTGATAAAGGGATGGGTCACACTGTTTGGATAGCAACCGTTCACTTACTGTTCTGCATTGTTCACTTACCGTTCTGCACATTTCATCTACTGTTTGCACTGTTCATGTATTGTTTTGCACTATTCATGTATTGTTTCTGCCAGTTTTGCACTGTTCATTTAAGGTTTTCTGTCATTTTTACATTGTTTATTTCACTTTTTACTGTTTATGTCAGTTATTATTTTCAAAACCTAGAGACGAATAGAAACAACAGTTGTTGTTTGGATAGATGGACTTGATTCCCGTACAGTCCATCTCGGCTTCCAAACCGGGCTTTAGACTTTCACTCTCAAATTTGTCCCAAAAAAAAGCAAAGATGCTAATTGAGGAGGCGGAGGCAGATCCTCAAAGACTCCTAGTTGGAAGTGTGTATTTTTACTTAGAAATAAACATTTCCAGTGGCGGAACTTAATAGGGCCCCTCTCTAAAAAATTATCTTGGCCCCCTTTATAAAATTATTTTGTTCCTATAGATTAATTACTTATAAGTTTATTTTAAAAAATTTTAATTTGATTTAAAAATATAATAAATAAAATATATTTCACATAAAATAAAATGATCTAATAATATGACGACAAGTTTTTACTATAGATAAAAATAAAAAAAGGAAGTTTGATGGTTTATAGCCTACAATTCTGCAGACTCTAGTCTCTCTTTCCATTTTTCAAAGCACTGCAAGTCTACATACTAACGCCACTGCAGTCTACCATTGCAAGTCTCCATTTTCCAAAGCCTCTTTTTGACTCTTTCTATCGTCCATTGCATTGATTGCAAGTCAGTGAAGTCCCAAGTTAAAGTTCATACTAAGAATTTTCTTACTCATTTCCTTTCAATTTTCATTCATTGCTGAGTGCTTCTCCGACGGCGATGCCTTGTCCTACTCTCCCACTCCCTCTCTAGTCTCCTTCAGGCTTCAAGGCTTCAAGTTATTCTTCTCTATTGACTACTCTACTCCAACTCAATCTCAATTCAAAGTGTTTAAGTGATATATGATATATGATTAAATCCCTTGTTTCTAACTTATGTTTCACTATTTTAAATCAACTCCATATTTCATTTTTGTTTATGGTTCTATTTAGTTTTTGCACTCTTTGATAGTCTCTATGTTCAAGTATATTATATATTATACACAGTTTGATTTTTGTTGATTTATCATGTTTTACTTTTGATAGATTATGTGTACTGATTTAAATTGCTTGATTTTAAATTCAGGTTAATGAATGATGTCTAAATTAAAAACTATCAACTCATTCTTCAAAAGAAAAGAAGTTGATATTTCAAAAAATTCTTCAAAAATTTCAAAGATTGAACATGAAGAAAATCTTGATCTTAACTCTCCAATTTTGGAGTTTGAAGAGATTCAGTTTACATCGTCAACACTTCATTCTAAAGAGATTGATATATCTTTTCTACAACGAAATCTAGGATTACGTCTTCCTATGTGGGACTATTCAGTCAATCAGCATAATGAAATAAGAAGAGCTTACTTGAAAATGGGGCTATATCAAATACGTCTATCAAAATATTCATTTTCTGGTTTTGAAAAGCATCATCGTCCCTTTCAAACTTCTTGATTTGTACAGTTTGCATCACGGTTAGAGTATTCTTTATCAAAGAATGCTGTATATTGTTTACCTTGTTATCTTTTTACAATAAATGCATCTCAACGTTCTAGATGAGATGTATTTACTGTCATAGGATTTAGAAATTAGAAGAAGATAAATGATGGAAAACATTGTGCCTTTTTTAATCATATTGGGGAGGATTCTTGCTCTTGTCATAATAATGTTGTAAAATCTTGTGAGGATTTATTAAAACAATCACAGCATATTGATAAAGTAATGAATACACAAAACTCCGAACAAATTCTCAACAATCGACTCTTTGTTTCGTATAATGACAAGGTTGGAAAACTTATTCTGGAAAATACTCATAAATCTTCAAAGTATACTTTAGCGAAAACTCAAAAAGAGATTTTGGAAGTTATTGCAAAGAAAGTGCGAAATAAAATTCGTAAAGATGTTGAAAATTCTAAATTTTGCATTATTGTTGATGAGGCACGAGATGAGTCTAAAAGAGAGCAAATGGCTATAATCTTGAGATTTGTTGATGATGATGGTTTTATTCAAGAACGATTTTTTGATTTTGTACATGTTAAAGATACATCGGCATTGATTCTAAAGATGAAATATTTGCAATTCTTTCTCATCGTTGTCTTGATATTCAAAATATTCGTAGACAATAATATGATGGTGCTAGTAATATGCGTGGTGAATGGAATGGAGTGCAATCATTATTTCTTAAAGATTGCCCATATGCATACTATGTTCATTGTTTTCCTCGCCGATTACATTAGGATTAGTTGCTGCATCTAGAGATGTAGTTTATGTTCATGAGTTCTTCTCAAATTTGAATTTCATTATCAATGTGGTGGGTGCTTCATGTAAACGTCATGATAAACTACAAGCTGTTCAGGCAACACAAATTGCACATATAATAGCTATTGATGAACTTGAAAGTGGAAAATGAGTTAATCAAATTGGCACTATCAAACGAGCCGGTGATTCTCGTTGGGGCTCTCATTTTTATTCTATTTGCAATCTACTACAAATGTTTGGAGCCACTTGCTCGGTGCTTGAAAACATAATAAAAGAAGGATCCACTTATTCTCAACGCGGGGGTGCAAATGCTGCTTATAAAATGATTACATCATTCCAATTTATATTTATTTTGCATTTAATGAAGGAAATCATGGCTATTATTGATGTTCTTTGTCAAGTTTTACAGCAAAAATCTCAAGACATCTTGAATGCTATGAATATTTTCTACTACAAAAGGACTCATCTAAGAGTTGAGAAATGAAGGTCGAGAAAATTTGCTTGGGAATGTTGTCTCTTTCTCCAAGAAATTTGATATTAACATTCCATAATTGAGCTCTTGTTATGTCCAAGGTCATGGTCGTCATCAATAAGATCACATTACGATAGAGCATCATTATCATTTTGAAATATTGAATGCTACTATAGACTTTTAAATGCAAGAGCTTGACAGTAGGTTTGGTGAAGGAGCGATAAAACTTTTAACCCTTAGCTCAGCTTTGGATTCAAAGGATGCTTATAAATCCTTTAATATTAGTGATATCTGTCATCTTACGGAAGAGTATTATCCTCTAGATTTTTCTAAAAATGAGAAAATTAATTTAAGGTTTCAATTAAAGTATTTTGAAGTTGATGTGATTACTAATCTGAAGTTTCAGAATTTGTCATCTATTACAGATTTCTGTTGAAGATTGGTAGAGACAAAAAAAATCAAAGACATATTATCTTATTGATAGATTGATTCGTCGTGTTTTGACTCTTCCAGTATCTACAACGATTAGTGAACGAGCATTTTCAACTATGAAAATTGTTAAAATAAGACTTTGCAACAAAATTGAAGATGAGTTTCTAGCAAATAATTTAATTGTCTATATTGAAAGAGAAATAACTAAGAATTTTGATTTAAATTCAATATTTGATGATTTTGTTTCTTTAAAAGAACGTAGGTTACAATTTTAGACACTATGTTTCTTTTGTTTGATATATTTATATGAGTGTTTTTATGTTATTTTAATAATATATTGTTCCTGACACATGATTTATTTTTTAATACATAGGTTGCATTAAACGTATTTTATTTTTATTTTAGATTTTACTATCTGATTATTCTATACTACAGAAAAAAATTGTATAAAAATAGAATAAAAAACATGTTATTATATTTTTAGCTTTACTTGGCCGCCCCAAACAAATTTCTGATTCTGCCATTGAACATATCAAATGACATGAAATTGTCTAACTACATAATTTGTTGTCACTTAAAGAAGTTGATCTTAAAGAGTTTAGATTTGGGTTGACTTAAATGCTCTTAAATTTACCAA
>QEOT01009307.1:19547-41022 GCA_003123785.1 Pterocarya stenoptera | reverse complement strand
CCTCAATCTACGAGGTCAATGAGAAGCCCAAGGGAGCTAAGTATTGTGTCTCCATGGACTTGCCTCATCCATTGCCTCAATGAGGCTGACGTGAAAACCAAGGGAGCCAAGTACTGTGTTTCTATAGACTTGCTTCATCCCTTACCTCAGTCTACAAGGCTGACAAGAAGATTAGGAGAGTTAAGAACCGCGTCTTCATAGACATGCCTTAGTTTACGAGGTCAACGAGAAGCCTAGGGAAGCATAGTATCGTATCTTCATGGACTTGCCTCATCCCTTGCCTCAGTATACAAGGCTGATGAGAAGATTAGGAGAGTTAAGTACTGTGTCTCCTCAAATTTGCCTCAATTTACAAGATCAACGAGAAGCCCAAGGGAGCCAAGTATCGTGTCTCCATTGACTTGCCTCATCCTTTACTTCAGTCTAAGAGACCGACGAAGGAGATGTGGGGAGCCAAGTATCGTGTCTCCATAGATTTGCGTCATCCTTTTCCTCAAACTACAAGGTCGACGAGAAAACCAGGGGAGCCAAGTACCGTGTCTCCACGAACTTGCCTCGTCCCTTGTCTTAGTCTACGAGGTCAATGAGAAAATAAAGGGAGCAAAGTCCCGTGTCTCCAAGGACTTGCCTTATCTCTTATCTTAGTCTACGAGACTGAAGAGAAGATTAGGGGAGCCAAGTACTTTATCTCCACGAACTTGTATCATCCCTTGCCTCAGTCTATGAGGCCAACGAGAAGACTAGGGGGCCAAGTACCGTGTCTACACGGACTTGCCTTAGTTTACTAGGCCAACAAGAAGGCCCGAAGAGCCAAGTACCGTGTCTCCATGGACTTGCCTCATCCCTTACCTCAGTTTATGAGATAACCAAGAAGAATAGGGGAGCTAAGTATCGTGTCTCTACGGACTTGCTTAATCCCTTGCCTTAGGTCGACAAGAAGACTAGACGAGCCAAATACCGTATTTCCACGGACTTTCTCCATCCCTTACCTTAGTCTACGATGCCGACGTGAAGACTGGGGGGGCTAAGTACAGTGTCTCCGCAGACTTGCCCCATCCCTTACCTCAGTCTATGAGGCCGATGAGAAGGCCAAGGGAGCCAAATATCGTGTCTCCTCAGACTTGCCTCATCCCTTGCCTCAGTTTACAAGGCTGATGAGAAGATTAGAAGAGTCAAGTACAGTGTCTCCACAAACTTGCCTCATCCCTTACCCTAGTCTATGTAGTCGGTGAAGAGATTAGGGAGCCAAGTACCATGTCTCCATGGACTTGACTTAACCCTTACATCAAGTCCACGAGACTAACAAAGGAAAAAGAAAAGTGAAAAATAGCGTAGGGAAAGACAAACATCAGAGGCCAAGTAACAAAGTTAAAAGTTAGTTTTATTGATAGTTAAATGTATATGAAGATCGAGCATATGCCCACAAGGATTCTATAGATCCTCAGACAGAAGTCTGTACAAGAAAAGGAAATAATGTGTATAACTTTACAAATAGAAAACATAAACCAAAGCTCAGGAGCGGGTGCATTAGGATTGGCTCAGGAGCATTAAAATCTGCATAAGGAGCATTAGGATCGAGATTGGGGGCATCAAATTCTGGAGGGAAGGCATCGAGAATCATTTCTCTGCCCAAGGTGAAGCTATGCTCAAGCGCGTCTGGGTCTGGAGGGAGTTTGCGGAGGTCGAGAGCTCTCAAGTTTGCTTGAGGATTCTCCAGAATGTGGTCTCACATCCTCTTGAGACCTTCAATATATCTGTATGACCAAGCTTTGTCACTAACGAACATGGCCTACCTTAGCTGCCTCTCCAAGCGGGGAACAACATCCTAAACTTGAGATAGGTCATTTCGTAGATCTTGAGTGACCACATCTTGAGTAGCTAGCCGCTTCTAGACCCCATTTAGCTTTTCAGACACTTGGTTGACCCTCATTTTCTCTCGGTCAATAGTGGCCTGGGCAGTCGCCAAAGAATCTTCCTGTCTTTTCAAAGCCTCTAAAAGGGACTGGTGATCTTTATCCAACTGGTAAAGTCGCTAAGCCTCAAAGTCTTGTCGGCCCTTTAACTCATTATTCTCCCCTAGTAACTGGCTAAGTGATTCCTCAAGAGTCGCCACCTTTGCAGTGAGGTGATCAACCGACTCCATGGCTGAGCTCTTCGCCTCGACTCAGTGAGGACGTCATGGCGAGCCAACTCTTCTTGCTCTTTTGCTATGGCAAGCTCTGCCTTTAATGTCTTTCACTGACAACGAAGTTGCATGACTTGCTTCTTGCTTCTAGCTCTATTTGTGAGCGAACTGGGCCTTCACCAAATCCACTTTTAGAAGATTCTTCTCCTCCCTCTCCCCTTAAGCACAACACTGTGCTTGTCATGCCAATGAGTGGAGAGCCTGGTTCTCCCCCTCATTTGTTTCCTAGCCATCCATAATAAAGGCAGACAACTGAGATGCATCCTATCGTCGACAAAAGTAAACATAAGAATAGTTAGTATAGGGTAATTGATAAAAAGGCAAAAAAGATGAACAAGTGCAAGTGACCTCAGGGAAGAGCTCCATCAAGGACTTGGTCACTTGTTCTAGAGATGTCGCCCTAGCTCCTCCCGCTTCGGATTGAGTGAAGAGAGGAATGGCCTCCACGGGTCTTTCTTCGAGGGATGGTCGAGGAGTGGCCCCCATGTCTTCACCTATGCCTGTGACCCGCTCTTCAGGAGTGATGGCGGGCTGGGAAAAAAGATGGCACTCAACGGTACGAGGAAGCTCCTCACTAGAACTCCGCGGCCCCCCTCTCTCACTAGGGCTACACAGACTCTCTCCCTCAGTCCTCAACCCCACGACCATCTAACTTCTAGCGGTAGGCAACCTCATGACAGGTAAGGGAGAGAGGTGAGCAGTCATCTTATAACGGCAATGAGGTCGGGAGCCACGGTCGACCCTGACTCCACCTCATCTCCCCCGAAGCTCTTTCAACAGGCTCCTCAATTAGAGCCACAACGAGCCTGACAACATCAAGGGCAGAAGCGGGGTCTTCTTTTGACAACTAGGCACGAGGGAACTTACGGGAAGATACCCTCTCCGCGTTTGGGTCAGGACTTCCTATGCGATCTTTAGTAATGCCCTCGAAGACTTGACCCCTGACGGTGGAGTGCATTGTGGATGAAGATGAGGGGATTGTCTCCACGTTCACCTTGGGAGGAGGTTGTACCAAAATTGACCGATGAGAAGCCGGTTCTAGAAGAGCCCTATAGAAATGCATTCTCGGCCCCCTGAGACATCCTATGTGGTCCCACCGCAGGGACCGCTACCATGACGGGTTCCATGATCACAAAGGCTGTGGAAGGAGGAACGTCCAGTACTTTAGGGATGGCAGGACTCCCATCCCCTACCTCCTCGAAAGCTCTGACGGATAGTTGGCAGGGGCTAATAGTGGAGCAGCCACAGATGGTGGTGGTCGACGTACGTCAATCAGCGTAGAGGACTGCCTTAAAGGGAATCGAGCAAGGGACACTGGACTGCTATCGGCCCTAGCAACCTCCACGCGGGTTTTCTTCCCCTTGCTTGTAGGAGGAGGTCTAGGAGAATGCTTCCGAGCTGAGGTGGCTTTTGACTACATAGGTATGACGTGATCGTAAAAAACAGTGTGACTGAGGGGAGGTAAAAATCTCCTTATACATTCCTTTGCAAGAAAAGCCTCAGAGAGGACATCAAAGGGGTGATTCTTCACCCATTCTTTGACAAGGGCAATGCGACGTAACTCCTCGGGGAGAGGCCTTCGGTTGTATCACTTTATCATCAGGAACTACCCCCATATGGTCTGAACGGAAAACTCACAGCAATTTACCTGTCTGACTGGAACTCCCACCCTCGGTTGGACATGAAGAAAAGTTTGGAAGTCCAATCTTTTACCTTGTAGTAACGTTGCACCAAGGAGATGAGGGCGTGCATCACCCTAAAACTACAAATGTTCCCCTCACATTTTATGAGGTTATGAGTCAGAAGAAACTTGTAGCCAGTAAGGTCAGCTTGCTCTTGGTCCGATTCTAACAAAACTCGCTGCCAGAAGACGCAGTAGCACATCAGGATCCTCCAAGTGTTTGGGTGGAGTTGAAAGGGGGCCAATCCAAGATGATCTAGCATGTCACAGACAAGGTGAGGGAATGGTAGCCCCAACCCACAGGAGAACATGATGGGGAAGAGGGTGACCTTCGAGGCATAACCCTTGTCGTTGACAGCCCCTTCGCACGGTCCAGGAGCCTAAAAAACCACCTTGTCAGGGACACTAAAGGTGGAAACCAACGACGATAAGAACTCAAGGGTGACATCTGAATGCCAGTTGTACCCAATGTAGAATTACTCTGCAGTGTGAACCTCGGGAAATCCAAGTCTTCGGGAATTTTGGATTGAATGGCCTACTTGGGAGCCATTGAGGTAGAGATTGAGAATAGTAATGGAGAAGGAAGAGAATCGAGTAAAGAGAATGAAATATTAGAACAAAAAGAGAAAACGTTGTGGTAAAATGGAGAAAGGAGGGTGGAACCACATTTATATAAGGGAGAAGTGATGGTTGGCCTTCCACGCCCATGTGTTAGAAGGGGGATATGAAAGGGTTTGAATCCCGTGAAACAAGCGATACGAAGCAATGCGGGAAAGCCAAACGATGCATCAAGACAGGTCTGAGGAGTCTAGTTGTTAGGCTGAGAGGGGTAAAAACATAAAAGGAGGAGGAGAAAGAGAAAAGAAGAGGAAAAATTAAATTCCCATCGAACGGGTTCAATGAGAATTAGTGGGGTAATGGAGAGGGTAAAAAGGTCCAATCCAAGATTCCAAGGCCCCATGAGCCAAAGGAGGCCTATCGGTCTGGTAAAGTGAAGATAAGAGCCTTCGATGGGCTCGTCCCACAAATAAGAGGTCCATTCGGCCTGGCCCAAAAGTAATGAGACACCGACAGAAATGGCCATGGGTGACGTGTGCCGACCTGCCAGCCGCCTTGAGTCATCACTAGCATGCGGCTACCAGGAAGCATGTAGTAAAAGCTATAATCACCATTTCCCTGGGAAAAAGAAGGTTAGTGCCACCAAGACAGGTTGTGGGGACGAGAACTCCTCAAGTTCCTAGAAAACAACTATTAGGAAGCGTGCGAAAGAGGTGCGATGACTCATATGAGGGGAAAAGAAAGGTGGGCGCCACTGTAGCGCATTGAGAAGCTGCTAAAATGATGATCATGGAGCAACATTTGTGGGGATGTGTGCCTAAAGAGCAACCATGACTCTCTTTGCGAAAAGAGAGAGATGAGACTCGTCGGCCTTGTTTAAGAGGGCGCCGAGACTTAAGTCAGAACCTAACGCTGCATTACTAATTTCCTTTAAGGTAACTAATTCACATGCTTGAAGCATGGGGCACGTAGGGATAGCTCCTCGAAAATGAAAGCCAACAACACCCCAAACTTTTTATAAAAGCCAACTTATGGTATATTCAAACTCACGAAATTTGAGAGCAATTGAAACACTTCCTTAAAAGGAAACTAACTTAAGCATCGGATAGTCCCCTGACCACCCTCGAGCTTCCCTTTATGTTTGTATGTTTGCAAGTCCCTTAGTCCACCCCAGCTATTCGAAGAGATCTCCTGATATGTACGAAAGACGTCCAAAACAAGAATAATACTATATATAGTTTTTAGGTGTACAAGTCTTTCTAACTTTGTTAAAAAAAAGTATAATCCACTATTAAAATATAGTTTTTTTCATGTGTATTTCATATTTGTCTATTTTTTTTAAAAAGAATGTGCGAGTTTTGTCCATACTAAAATTGTAAACTTCCTTTATTTTTTTAAAAATGTAAATTCGATTCTTGAGTTTTTACTCCTTTTGAAAATATTTTATAATTTTTCTAATTTTAATTTATCATTTTTCTGATATCTCCAAAACTTGTAATTAAAATCGTACTAAAATTTCTATCCGATTCGTATTAAAATCTCTGTAAGTGCATTTGTAACATGACAATAAAGTTATGGGTTGACACGTAACGCAAAAAGTATCAAAGCATCCACCAGACGGAAAGGCTAGCAAAATCCATAAAAAAAAAAATTTAAAATTTTAAAATACAAAAATAAATTTAAAAGTTCCTCTTTTAGAAAAAAAAAGAGAATGATTAAATTAAAAAAAAATAATAATAAAAAATTAAAAAAAGAAAAAACCTAAATAAAATTTGCGGGAAGGGAATCCCCTCTCATGATCCTTTCAGATTTTCACACCTTGGCAAAATGTTTCTTGAGATTTCAATTTTCGCAAATTACTTCTTGGGTTTTAGGAATTCTGTTAAAATTTTCATTGGTTCATTTTTCACGTGACATGAAATATGAATGCAACATTTGAACCAATTAAATGAGATGAGATCATTATAATTTTTTTTTAAATTTTTATATAAAGTATAATAAATAATTTAAGTTTTTTAAATCTTAAAATAAAAATAATATTAAAAAATTATATTTTAACAATATTTATTTAATTTTTAAATTTTATCTCATCTTATCTATGTAACCAAACGAGGACTTGTGATGCAAAATTGTCATATCATCTGGTGCATCAACCACATTAAAAAAACATAGACCGAAAAATAACTTAAAATTTAAAAAGTCTCAAATTTTTTGTTATAAAAGAGAAAAAGTAAGAAATATCTACTTATATATAAAGTGCGAATAGCTTAGGAACAGTATTTCGTCTAATATTTTTTTTTTCCATTTTGTCCCTGCTCTTATTTCTCAATTCTCGTTTGTCCTTAACTTTTTTCGATTTTGCCCCTGCTTGTATTACAAAATTTCGGTTTTGCCACATCCCTTTTCGCTTCGTCTCCTGCTCTTCCCCTCTGGCTGGCATCCCTCCCCTTTCAATCTCAGACCCTATTGTGCTGCCGTTAACCGCCACGAGCGAATCCAAGCCAAGGCCAACCCATTTCTTCGTCCCCTCCAGTGCGCCGCCGCACGCCGGCGTGGCCAACACCGCCCGGCTCATTCGCTTCCCCTTCGTCCGGTGTCCCTCCCGTTCCATTCTCAGCCCCTCTCGTGCCGTTGTTGATCGCCGCGAGCGAATCAAAGTTGCCGTGAACAGTATTTTCATCCAATAAAATTTTTTCTATTTTGTCCCTGATTTTAGGTTCCACTTAGGTATAGAAACACTATTAATTCATCTTATCTTATCTTATTATTATAAGAAAATATTTTTAATGATATTGTGAATTTTTTTTTAATGTTTAAAGATATAAAAAATTGAATAAAAAAATCAAAAAATTTTTTTTTTTGTCTTTATTAGAACTATCTCAAAGGGTGTAGCACTGCTCTTAGACTTTAGATATGAAAAATGAGTAATGTTATAAATTGGTTTGAGCTTTACAATTGGACTATAGTATTTTTTTTTCCAAATTGATACCAACTCTTCATAAAATTTTAATAAAAAACCAAAATATTGAAAATTAAACTTTAATATTGTGCAATATTTTATTTCCTATAATTTTGAATTATGTAAATATTGAATTGAATTGTTTTCCCTTTTATTAATGATTTTTTTAATGATTTATTTGGAAATAAACTTAATTTTTTTTTCCATTTTCGGATAAATTGAATAGTTTATTAATTAACTTAAAATTAATTACACTATTTGAGGTAGATCTACAGTTTCTAATGTATTATAGTTTGTTTAATTTTTTTTTAAGTCAAGGATGAGAATTTATAAAATATATGATTAAATTATTTATTACTTACCACTGTAGTTTTGAATTTTAAAATTAACATATTATACATTTATTTTGGAAATAACAAATATACAACATACGCATCTAACTACTTAATAATTTAAAAATATAATATGTCATTATTACTATCTTATTTAGCCAAGTGTAAAAATGTTAAATAAATTAATATTCTTCATTGTTATTAAAAAATGGTTATGAAAACTTTTGAAATAAATTAAGATAATCTGGTTAACGTTATTAAACTAAAAACTAATCTGCCTTTAGAGTAACGTAATAANGTCTAGAATATATTAATATATATTAGAAAATTTTTAATTTTTTTCTTCTCTGAAAATTTATATAATGTTTAAATTTTTATTTTACATATTTTTGAATAAAGATTGAGTTTATTAAAAATAAAATCTTAAAAAAATAAATTTTATTTCTTTCCACTATTTTTTTCCTTTAATTTGTACTTTAATAACTAATCCAAATTTAACTTTGAAAATTTGTAATGTATTACAACTTGTTCAAATTCTTTTTTGTAGTTATAACTGATAAAATATAATTATATGATTAAATTATTTAACACTTAGTAATTTACTTTCTAAGTTTAAAATTAACACATTATTATAATTTCTATGTTATAGTTATCAATATTTTACACATAACATATGTGATATTTATTATGATCAAGAATAAAATCTTGAAATAGAAATGAAATTCTGTCCCTTGATATTTAAAATTGAAAATTTGTATGAATTTAAATTATCATTTTGTTGTTCATTGTAAATTGACAGGTAGCCTATTTCTCATATTTTTGCACATAACATACGTGATATTTTGCACAATAGTTATCAATATTTTTTTCTTGATGTCTAAACACACATATTTAAACATCAATATATATGTTTAAATTGAATGGTAAAAATGAGAAATCACATGTTATTGTATAGTATATGAGATGATGAACTGAATTTTTTCTCTATAATTCATTATTTTTACTTTTTAAAATAATTTATTTATTTAAAAAATAAAAAATTATGTAAAATTAAACTGGACACACGTGCGAAGCACGTTGTCTTTCCTAGTAAATTATAAAATAAAGATATGAAAAAAAAAAATTGGTAGGAAGGACCTCTCCCATAGACACTCCCACCTAGCATTGTTCATTTGGGCCAGTTTTTTTTTCAGTTCAGTTCGAAACCCAATTATATAACTGAGTTTTGGATGTGGTGTGGTTATTAACTTAGTTTATCTGGATTGATAGCCTGATTACCCACCGGCTTATGCTCAGAGGCGGGTACGGCACATGAGGTGAGTATCGAGTTTAAAATCCGGTACCCACAACTTGGTTTTATTTTTAAAAAAATTAAATTATGCTCAATCTGATTCTCATATTTAAAAATTAAGAAAAAGGTTTTTACAAATCTTGGTCTCTCGGGTCTCGGGTTTCAAAAACTCGAATTTTTTCGGCCAAATTATAATCCAAATTAACTTGGATGGATATCTGGACCCCATTACACGTCCGAGTCCAAATATAATCGGATACCCGAATTCGTATCCGGACTAACAGTCTTACCATTGGGAGGATGGCCCCTCCCATGGATGTTGTGTTGTGAGGGGCTGGTGAGCCACTCGATGTAGGCGGCAGTGGGAGGGGATTGCAAGGTGGAACACTGCCACCCACATTAACACTAATTTTTTTTAGCAATGCGCTCTTTAGTTTGGTTTTGTTTTGTAATTTTATTGTAAAGAAATGGGATGGGGGGTTTGCTCACCAGATCACCTTGAGATCCTACACTGTCATATTTATTGTCTGTGACACGTAACCTCCGATTGAATCATCAATGCTCATTGATAGTCCAAACCATTCCAACGAAGCACAATAATGATTTCTAACCATGTCAATCAATTAAGATTTATTATAATTTTATTAAAATATTTTATATAATTTGAAAAGAGATGGAGATAACACATTATTTAATTTTTTAATCCACATTATTAGTGTATATACACTCATATATATATTGATATTAATCATTTGAACTTTTCTATCTCTCTTTTCAAAACTTAATTGGAAACAAATTTTGAAAATATTTTAATATTTAACACACCCGGTGAAAAATGTTTGGGTGGATGGAAAATTAAAAGGAAAATAAAATAAATAAAAAATTATTTAAATTCGAGAATAATCAGACCTCTAAGAGATGAGATAGAGAAGCTGATTAATTCGAATTTGACTTTTCAGATACCCTTTACAATGGCTTCCCTCCTACTTATATAAGAAAATGGCTTGACTATTAGCACAAATTGCATGCAGGATAGGGCCAGGTAATAAGCTCGACAGACCAATTAGACAAACCCATCTTACAATTATCAGGCCATAGTCCAACTAAGCATCACATTTGACATCAAAACTATGAACTGTGAAGGAAGTTCATATGTACTCGAACTACCAATTGCAACTTCCACATTACTGAGAATGGTGGAGAAGATGTGTTGCCTTGTTGGAAAAGTTAATGGGTGTAGATTGTTTGAACACTTCCCTTGTATCTTCCAATGGGCCAAAAAACCCAAAATTCATACATGATATACACGTTCCCATCACAGAAATAAAATCTCGCACATGCATTTTATCGAACAAGTTAGGCACAAAAAGCGAACATCTATAATCCCAACTCACTATGATCATACAAATCCATTAGCTCTCAACTCGACAATGAAAAGTTCGAGAATCAAGATTGTGACAAAATTAGTCATTTCCAACATTATTACGATATAGTAAGTGATAGGATTGTGCACCTTTGAGCTGACCTTGGTAATGAAATTGTCCTCGCTCATCCTCCCATATGCATAATTTGTCGTTGTACTCGTCTCATGAAACCTCAATAGGTGACCACAATTTTAAATATTTTAACATGAAACATTAATATTTGGATGGTCAAATTTCTATGATCCACCATAATAAATAATAATAGTTAGAAAACATATCTCTCTCCTTTACAATTTGATGAAAAATCTTACCTAATTATGAGAGAATGATCAGTTAACAACTTGATCTCCAAATGTCTTCCGATGGTTAAATGTATAATTATGTTGTAGGTAAAAACCCTTAACCCTCTCAGTGCTTAAATAGACTTCAGCCACCATGAAACCTAGAGGTATTTGTGTCACACTATAACTATTTATTTTATAAGAGATATATTTGAACTACTATAAACCCATAGGGATATGGGTGTGTGAGACTTTTAATAAAACTCTAACATTCTCCCACTTGGCCCATATGTCCATAAAACAACATTTTCCATTCATGAGTTTATTACAAGAAATTAAACATACTGTGTATGTTCATTTTCAGAAAACTTTCCTAGCTTAAAATACATTACATAAGTTCCGTAATATCAATGTCAAATCAGCTACCAATGTAAGTCACGACAGTCCCCTATTATATAATCAACAAAATTTCTTTCATGTACCACAATACTAGTAACTTAATTTAATGCAATATTTAATTGAGACAATTAAGATTAATACTGTAATGCATTTGGGTTCCAATTCATGTCCATTTCAAATATTATCTTGTCATCATTCATTCACACCATTCAATGTCACATAGAGTGGAAAGACAAGACAACATAAAAAATCATAATAGGTATCTCACAATGTCCAATAACAAAATACTCATCATATCAATGACATCTTTAACATGTTCACATCATGGGTAAAAGCATAAGATTCATCTTTTCAACATGTTCTTTAAAGTATAATCATTAATGCAGTATTGATATGAACATGATTTACTTTTGTACTTTCTCATTTACACTTAGGTATTTAAAATTTCATTAAATACTCATCATTCCAAGAAGAATATTCTAAGGAATTCTTACCATGCGTGTGGCCTTAAAGCATGCCACAAACTCAGCCTCTATTGCACATGAAGCATTAAGAGATTTGTCTCATACATATCCATAAAATAACTTTACTAGATAGTAAAATACATAACCATAACTATATTTTCTATTATTAGAGCAATCCCACTAAAATTGGGTCTGAATGTCTAATTACTTGAGTATCAGTTCTTCTAAAGGCAACAATAGAGTCTTTAATTTCTTGCAAATAACATGACACTCTTCTCATAGCTTTTGGGTCAAACATCCTTGAGTTACATTGGTAACAACCAATGATGCCATTGAAAAATTGACATTCAGCCTTATACAAGTTTGTGCAATTATTAGATTCCTTGTAACCAACATAACAAAGTTTCTTTAACAATATAATCAGTTTTAGGATATTGTGAAATATTGAGCATGTCATATTTTGTTTTTCAAGCATCTATTGACTAACAATTCTTCATGCACAATCTTTCAAAACTCTAAGCAACTACATTGAGACAATCCTAACAGTCTTCATCTTGGTATTAAAATCCCAACCAACTTACGAAGGGTGTTTCATTCATAAATTTCATTTTTAAAGTTTTTTAGAGATATAACTTTAATGTCATACTACAAATCATGATTTATACTTGTCAAAATGTTTTATACATACATAACCATAAATACAAATATACTCCCACTAACCTTTGGGTATATACATTAATATTAAATATTTTTTTAAAATCCAGAACTAGTATTGGTATTATTAAATTTTAAATACCATTTTTCAAAAAATCTTTTACCTTTTCTAAGTAGTTATTGTATTCGTTTCTTGTAGACTTTAAACTTTCACTCTACAATTATTTTCACATCCATTTGATGTAATTTTATATCATAATAAGTATTGATGTCATAGTGATTTTGAGTGAGTCATTCCAGATTTATTAGAAATCTCTATTTCTAATCAATGCTCATTTATGAGTGAAATCCATAATTAAGTCTAACTCTATATTGTTCAACATTGCTTTTAAAGTCAGACTTTCTCTCCAAGACTCATTTACATTCGGTTTTTTATATTTTTTAGACAATTAGATGAAATTAAAGACTCTACTTTGATTCGTGGATTTTAATCGCTCTTTAATGTCGATCTTTTATAGAATCAATTCTTTCTACAACTTGTGAAAACATAAATTGAGTTTTATTTGTTAAATTCTGAATTTAAAAAATATACCATGTAATCTAACCAAATAGCAAATCAAGAAGATTGCATGAGGTTACTTGGTCTGATGTCTCCATGGGCAATTCTTTAACGGTGTTTCACTTATGAGGTGGATGATCATTTACTTGTTGTTCCATGTTATTATTGAGATGGTCAGAAAAATGAACTACAAGCCTTTTCAAAGATACAAGCATACACTTCTCCGACAATCACATTCTAATTTCTATGCTCCCACTAATTTTGCCAACCTTAAAAAATTTGACATTTTAATTTTCTCAATACTAAGAGCATGATTAGAAACAATGCAATATATATCATTTGAATCTCTCTGAGTAATGAATAATAATAATATACCCAATAACTATTGTATGACTTGACTTTCTTTCATTTGAGTTATAAAATCTTACTTTTAGTTTAACTGTCATACATGTAAGCCCTAAATTAGTCCATAACCCAAAAAATAGGTCATTAGGACTGCTTTACTAAGACATAATATAAGTTATACAACATTGTTTTTAATGTTTTTACTACATTATCACAAGAAGTTGAGAAAATAGGCCAGGGCTATGACTAGATTCTTAATCCAATTTGATGATTTTCACTTTTCTATCTAACTACATTTTTTCCCCGTAATTAATACCTCAAAAATTACAAAAGGCCTGAGATTTCTTATGTAGCAGATAAATACTTCTATACTATGGAAGTATTTATGAAGGTAATGAGATACTTTTATATATCAACATTATAGGAAAAAATGTCTATATATGTCTATATGCATTATCTCAAGAAACTACTTATTATTTGTGGCATCTTTTTTTGATATGTTTGATTTGCTTTCCTTTTATACAATCAACACATATATTGAGATTAGAAAATCTAAATGACAATTTTTTTTTTTTTATTTACTAATCTTTACAACTTTTCTTTGGATATATTCTCCAAAATTTTTTGCAACAAATAAAGTTTTTCTTTAATCATGCTTCAAATTTCTATGCCATAAATTGTAAAAGCTTTTCATAAATCACGTTTCCTATGGCTCCAATATATCCCTATAAGTATGGAAAACTTTTAACAAAAGCATTATGAAGGCATGATGAATAAAAAAAAATTGGGATGAAAAATGAAACCAATGTAAATGACAATTTGAAACAAGTTAAAACGTGAACATTTGTACTTGAGTTCAACCATAAAAAATACATATCAATATTCATAGAGTTTGATTTGAAACTTATACAGGCAAAATAAATATGAACATTTGCATTCGAGTTTGATCTAAAAAAAGTGTGTATATATACATAAGATCTGATTTAAAACTTATACAGAAAAAAGTTTACCCTTCCTTTTGAATCAAGTCTTATGTTTAGGACACCTAAACTTTCATGTGTCCTTGTTATTTCAAAATTCAATTGATATAATTCTTACATTTTCATGACCATCATTTCATTCATTTTCCAAAAAATACAGTTACTTTTTCATACAAATTAACAAAATAAATTTGTATCAATTTAACAACTATGCTACCAACTAATTCATATTTCATTACTTTAATGAAAGAATAATACCTCTAAAACAAATCATTTTGCAAACAAATAAAATGATTTTACCATTTTCATTCATAAAATTCAAAGTTTGATATGTAGTAATTAATTTCATTTTCTTAAACATTATACTTTTCTGGCTTTTATTACTATTCTCAATAATAATTGATGTTATATTAAAAATGGATAAACCAGAGTCTAAAACTCTTAGTATAAATTTGGCATGCTCATGTTTCTCTAAACTAGAGTTATTCTGTACAGGAAGCCTTGTAAACATATTCGTAAACTAACTGTAAGAAAAGCATTTTAACCACATTAATACTTTGAGTTTGACACTCATAACAATAATAGAATTTAAACCATTATAAATAAACTAATAGTATCATCAAGATCCCTCATTTGGGAGTGAATCCCAACACACAAAATATTCTCTCCAATTTTAAATTTAGAATTTAAATCATTATATCATTATAGAGAATTTAAGCTATTATGGATGAATTAATAGTGTCATTGAGACCCCTTTGGGATTGAACCCCAACACACAAAATGTTCATTCCAATTTTAAATTATGTGAATGAACTAGTTGTATCACCAAAATTCTTTTTTGGAGTAAACTCAAACATACAAAGAATTCTCTATTTTAAATTATGTGGATGAACTAACTGTCTCATCAAAATTCTCATTTGAGAGTAAACTCTGACATATAAAGTGTTCATTCCAATTTTAAATTATGTTTATGAACTAGCTATATCACCAGAGTTTTCATTTGGGAGTAAACTCTAACATATAAAATGTTGCTTTCAATTTTAGATTCTATGGATAAACCAGCTGTATCACTAGAATTCTATTTTGAGAATAAATTCTAGCATACAAATTATTCCTTTAAACTTTAAATTATTTGGATGAGCAAGTTGTATCACTAGAATTCTCATTTGGGAGTAAACTCTGGTATACAAATTGTTCTCTCAACATCAGTAATTATATCACAGATCCAATCATTTTTCAGTATTACCTATGATATAAATAGTTAATGATTTGTTATCCAAAATCAAATAAGGTTTTGTAGCTTTGGGCAACCAACTCTTTTTTTAATTTTGGTACAAATTACTCACTTCATTTAAAATTAACAATTAGATATATATGGTCAACCATACAATAAAATTTATAAGAAACAATAATTTAGAACTTTATGACTAATAGCCATAATGTAAGTCCAAATAACTCATACATTTATATGGCTTAATTAGCATATAATAAAATTCATAAGAAACAATAATTAATAATTTTATAACTAATAGCCAGAATTCAACTCCAAATAATTTATAAATTTATATGGCTTAGCATATAATAAAATTCATGAGAAAGAATAATTAAAATTTTCTTATAACTAATAGCTATAATTCAAATCCAAATAATTTTTACATTTATTAAACAATAAAGGATTTGCATTGAGAGAAAGAGAAATAATTAATTTTTTTAATTTTTTTTCTTATTCAACCTGGACCATAATTTTGGCCCAATATGCTGGCTTGCAGCTCGTATAATACATTTTTTTAATCACGTTGTCTGGGCTAGGCCTAGCTTATGAGCCCACTCTTCTGGCCTAAGCAGGATTCTTTCCCTTTGATGTTCTTGGACTAGGCCAAACCTACTACCCATTATAATCGGCCCAAACTGTAATGAGTTTGAAAACCCTACCTGTTCAACAACCCATGATTTGATTATTTTTCTCTTTCACCCTCACGCAGTCGCTGCACCAAATGAGAGTTAGCAACTCTGTTTTGGTGCAACTGTGGATGTCGTCGTAGGTGAGGAGATACCGGCAAGACATCCTCGGTCTCCTCTTGCTGTTGATGCCCACCTTCCTTCTCTCTTTTTTTCTTCCCTATGTTGTTGGTACTGGACTTTTCAATCCTTTGTGATGCCACCACTGAGACATCGACAATGAGGTTTTTGGCCTCCTCCCGGGGCTAGACCATCATCACTATTTTTTTATTAAGCTAAGCAAAGTAAATAAAGGCACGACCACCATTCTCACGCCACCGTTGTCAACCCAGAGTAGCTCTTCCCTCATTGTTTTCTCTGGAACTAAAACTCCATACAAAATTCTCTCAAATTTTTCATGCCGAGAACACACGTATGGATCAATACTCAATACGTAAGTTTATAAATACATGAAGTTTAAATCCAAAACATATGCTGTATATGAATATGTAAAACCAACTCACAATTTATAAATTTACATCAATATTATATTTTATCGAAACCATAGAATATCTATAACCTTTAGCTTTGATATCACTTGTTAAATATTTTAACATGAAATATTAAAACTTGGATGTTCGATTGTCTATGATTCATGATAATAAATAATAACAATTAGAGAACGTATATTCTTCCTTTACAATTTGATGAAGAATCTAACTTGACCATGAGAGAATGATCATCCTAACAACTTGACCTCTGAGTGTCTCTAGATGGTTAGAGGCACAATTATGTTGTAGGTGAGAACCCTTAAACCTCTCAGTACTTAAATATATTTCTGTTCATCATGAAATCTAGAGGTATTTGTGTCCCACTATAATTCATTAATTAAGAGATATATTTGAACTAGTATAAACCTATAGGGATATTGATGTGTGAGATATTGAGTTTTAATAAAACTCTAATACACAATAATTTGTAAAATCAAAAACCTTAAAGTATCTGCTTATAGCTTCTCATTTCTTGAAAGCATTGGGTATCCAGCAATCACGGTGAAATTGCCGACGTTTCTGATGTTCAGAGACGAAACACATTGGTGAATATTAAGAACTTGTGTTGGTGCAGTGTTTGTTAACACTAGAGAAATGGGTCTCATTAATCTTGGAATCTCTCTAGATAAGAATAGACTTGGATTGAGGTTGTCTTGTAGTCCTTACTAGTAAGTCAGTCTTCAATTGCTGTGTAGATGACACGTCTTGATCTTTTTCTTCTGCAATTTTTTTTGGTCTTTACAATATCTTTCATGATGATTGTGTTTGCTATAACAACTACTACCTTTTCTTCTTCTATTTATGCTAAGTCGAACCAAGAAAGAAGATAGAACCACTTTCATACACCTTGGTCTCGATCAAGGTTTGCTCATCCTTCAAGAACATACCATTGTATATCAATTCCTTGCTGCTCCAATGGGTAGATCTCTCTCCCATAAGCATGCTCAATACTTAGCTCCACATAAAAAATTGTGTAAGAAGGCTGAATCAGATTTGTAACTCTTTATCTCCAAACAAGGACTTCAGAATAAGTACATTTTCTCCTGGAAACCTAAGAAATTCATTCTTAATGGCAGCATGATGATAACCTGGAAAATAGAGATGCAATTAGGACTTGACAATAGTTTTCAAGCCGATGATGTTATTCTCATTTTTTTAAAAGCTTGGTAGGTGGGCATTGGTGGCAAGAGGTGCCTTTCCTCTGCAATTGTCCGGAGGTGGGTGGACTCCACTCCTGTCAATTAAATTTATTTATATGAATATTTAAGACTCCACTCCACACAATAATTTTCAGCATCAAGAATGTAAGAAGGGTGGTTGGGTTGGCACGGATCTCACATGTCTCAATGGTGCTGCCACATTGTATTAGTCCATGTGTACGTTTTGGGTAGATAAGCCATTATTGGCAATGAATAGTACTATTTGAAGGCTTTTACACTACATATCATTCGCATAGCAATTAGCATAATTTAATTTGTAAAATTTTAACTTTTAAAATTTATCTTCTAAATTAAATTATAACATGTGTATAGTATATAGTATAAACACCGTCAAATAGAATTATTCTATTGGCAATAGGGATAAATGTACCGAGATCCTTACTGTTAGATAAGTATCCTCCCCACTTTAACTGATTATATTGATAAGTGAAAAGACCATAGCACCACATACTTTTAACTACATGGATATCGTCTATTCCAAATGGAGAAATCTTATTCTCTCGCCCATGAGCTAGTAGTTCGCCATGGGCGAGAGAATAAGACTCTATAAAAAAGAAAAAGAAAAAAAAGAGGAGAGTTAAAACCATGGCTTCTAACTTGAATTTTGTCAATACTAAATAAGAAAATTAGGGGTTGAATCGATTCGATTTGATCAGTCTTAGGCCTAATTTTGCCAATATTCTAATAATATTTTAGTACTATTCATTATTTTATTATTACTTTGTACTTACTTTTCACTTTTATTCACTACTATTTAATATTTTATTATTATTTTTTCACTACTATTCACAGAATACATAAAAATACTTCACTACTTTTCATTACTTTTTCACTACTACCTCACTACCTAGAATACCTCACTATCATTACTTTTTAACGGTCAATGGAACCCTTAGAGCATTCCCATTGGATTCTCCATAACCTTTTTTTTCCTATAATCTGAGGAAAAATTTAGAGAATGCTCTCAAAATCCCCTCTATCTAGTTCCCTATTTTAGGGAAAATGTTTATTTGGAGAACCACTATTCATTCCCTAAATGACTTTTATCAATATTTTATTCATTTCAATTAAATTAATTCTTCTTCCAATTATCTACATTTTCTCTTATACTCATATTTGTTATAGTTTTAATAATAGTTTTAAAAATAATTTAAATAACTATGAAAATATAAAAAAAATAATAATTTAAAAAATATTATAAATAATTTAAATTTTTATTTAAAATATTCACTAGAGTAATTGTTCAAAACATAAGAAAAAATATTGAGTAGTTAAATTTGTAAATAGAAGTGAAAGAAAAAAGTAATAAAAAAATAATAGAGAAATATTATTTTAATAGAATAGGAAATGGATAGGGAATGAGATGTATAAGATTTTTGAAAGATGAGTAAAATTTAGAAAAAAATTCTAGAGAATCTACTTTTTAGCTAAATTATAAGAAATTTTATGAGAACTCAATGTGAATGCTCTTAAAACCAGACCAACCGATTTATATCGCTCTAGTGGGTCTTGTTAGGGTGATTTGGGTCGGGCCTTTAATTTTGGGTTTCTTTGCTTTTCTGGCCCACATGACAAAAATGAGCTGCTAAAATGGGGTGCTTGGACCAATTTACCTATTGAAACCTTTGTTTTTTGTCTGGTTTGTTATTTTGACAAAAAATATCAGCTTTAAAATAGGGTAAATAGACCAATTTTAAGCCCAATATAGTAACATTTTAAGCCCACTAAGTATCTCATACTTTATATAATTACATTTTGCATATTAATTAAACTTTGACAATTCATATTTTAATTATTATTAAGTACATAATTAGTAAAGATTTTGTTAATATTAAATATAAATGCGGTCAGATTATTACATCATTATTGTTTTATACTATGTATAAAATATAAGCAAAGCATTGAAAAAATATGTAATATATATTATATAAAAATAAAAATAAAAACTCACATTTATAAGTAGGACGCGGGAAAACTTATTTTCATATATTAGCGACTTGGTAATGGGAGAACATCAAAGGCTACAAGTCGTCGAGGGTTCAAAAGTACTACAGCTCGACACAACCAATCACATTGATTAGAGACATTTTAAAGGCAAAGAAAGATGCATATAGGCATAACATATAAGAAGAGCTGCCAGCACTCTGCAGTACTACTCCTCTTTAAGCAAAGATCTCCTCAATAGGCTTGGCCTCCAACTTGGCTTTCTCTGAATCCTGCAATTGCTGCTCCTCCTTGGCTAGCTTCTTTAGCCTGGCTAGCTCAAGGTCCTTGCTCATCTTCCTCCTGTACATTTCTGCAAAAGTCATGGGCTCCAGAACTGGCTTCTCTCCTTCTCTGATCTTCAGAGGGTAAACTGTTGCTTCTGGTGCTGGGTTCTGGAATGTGGCTATCGACAATCGACTGTAGTTTGAGTTCACCACTGCTTGGTGATCAGCGTTCTTGAACCTCCCGTTACTCAGATACTGCTCATAAAAATTAATAATGATACAAGTGAAATTCAATCAATTTCTTGTATGTAAAAAATTATCTATATGCATGTACTTCCATAACCAGCCACAAGATCAAGTTCATATCCTTCCAGTTTTTTTTTTTTTCACATATATTAAGGGTGAATATAATATCACTGCCATGGAGTATGCATATAATGGACTTATTTCAGCTCCATTGAAGGCAGGGCCAATCAATATCAAAGCTTTAACAAGGTTTACTGGTAGGTGGCTCATGAAAGGAGTTTACTGGTAGGTGCTTGGGACCTTATATATAGCTATCTACCAGTTTCTTCGTTTCTTGAATGTTGCATTAATGAACAAAAACAGTATAAATTAGCAGTAACAATCTTGCATAGTTTCTAAGCATAATCTCAACAAAATTAGTATTCTTTGATTATAATCAAGCAAGATTTTGGCTTAAAATTACCTTACCATATAAAAATAGAACTAGCACCAATATTTTTTTTATTGGGTCCGATTTTCTTTTTAAAGTTTATCTAGTAATGATATATATATATATATTTATATATATATATAATTCTTTCATCACTTACATGACCATGGTCTCCAAGATTGACGACGAAAGCTCCTTCAACAGGCTGAACAGTGATCCAGGTCTTGCCGCCATCCCTGGTGGCCTGAAGCCCACCCACCTGGTCCTGCAGCAACAGAGTAATGGTGCCCGGATCTGTGTGGCGCTTTAGCCCCAGTGTGAGGTCTGGCTGTGGACATTTTGGATAGTAATTAACCACAACCTTTTGGTCCATATCCACGCAAGCCTTGGTCAATGCTTCCTTCTCTAATCCCATCGCCTCCGATAGCACTTCCAACAGCTTGCATGCCAGTCCCATCAATCTGTCACTGTACTCCTCCGTTACCTTTCTCCACCCTTCTGGCTTGTCCGGCCACCTCGAATAGTCTCTGGTCCTAATTGGGTATGAAAAATATGTCACAATCTCACGCCAATCTTGCACTGCTTCTCCCTGCAACAGAAGATCAAGTTTAGAGGGTCTCGAAGTTTTTGGTTGCACAGACATATTTGCATTCAATTTTGAGGCCAAAGAAGGGTTTTAGAGCTTTACTTGCAGATGGCTGGAGACAATGAAACCGCCCTTCTTGCCGCCGGACATGTCGAAACGAAGCTTTTCCTCGGGAGGCAAGG
>QEOT01009306.1:197215-242218 GCA_003123785.1 Pterocarya stenoptera | reverse complement strand
TGTATACTAAAATCGGAGGGAAGTTGCCGACCAAAGAGAAAAAGGCTAGAAGACTACAAGGACAAGACTTGTATAATGTTTTTGAAAAATTCTTAGCCTCTGTTACTATTTATATTTCATATTCCACATTTTATAAAAAAAACATCTCAACATCCTATATATATAAAAAAAAAACTATACTTGCAAAATGTGAAAGTAAATAATAATCGATACATAAAATTCATCAATATTTTTTATTGGACATCTGACCTTACATAGTACACACCCTAAAAAGTTGTTCATTTACGCATGAATCCATTGGCTAATCCAACGTACGTGGTGAAAAGTAAACAGTCCATCCAATAAGAGATTGACACATCAGCCTTTCATTATTTTTTTAAGTATAGTGCTTACACCTGATCAAAGCTCACACACACTCTCACTCTCTCAAAGGCCAACTCGCAACCACCACCCAACCTTGCCGCACTGTAGTCAAGTTAATTTTTTGGCCAACTCCCCGTTGGGCCTCAATACGTGGAGTTTAATTGTATATGTGGCAACCTGATTTGATAATTCAATCTGACAAAAATTTGCTTATGATTTTTATATGGATTTCCAATGAGCAATGTCCCATGGAGTTGAGGCTTAGGCCAATAAGCCTATGTTGAAGTAATCATGGACAAACCTCGTGAGGATCTCATGATGAATTTCCAAAAAAAGTTTTAATAGTTTTGGCTCTTACAACATTTATGCATTCCATGTTGCGAACATTATTTCTCAAGAGAAAAAGGTCTAGAAGAGACTAAAGGACTAGGACTTCTATAATGTTTTTTACCAGACACTCAACCCTACACAGTACACACCCTAAAAAGGTGTTCGTTTATGCATGAATCCATCGGCTAATCTGACGTACTTGGTGAAAAGCAAACAGACCATCCAATAGGAGATTGACCCATTAGCCTTTCATTATTTTCTCGAGTAGAGTGCTTACACTAGATCAAAGCTCACGCACACACTCTTTCTCTCAAAGGCCAACTCGCAGCCACCACCGAGCCTTGCTGCACTGTAGTCCAAGTTAATTTTTTTGGCCAGCTCTCTATTGGGCCTCAACATGTGGAGGTTAATTGTATTTGTGGTAACCTGATTTGATGATTCAATCTGAAAAAAATTTGTTTAACCTGATTTGATGATTCAATCTGAAAAAAATTTGTTTATGATTATCATATGGATTTCCAATGAGAGATGTGCCATGGAGTTGAGGCTTAGGCCGATAAACCTAAGTTGAAGTAATCATGGACAAACCTCGTGAGGATCTCATGATGAATTCCCAAAAAAAAAAATTATTTGTTTTGGCTTTTACAGCATTTAAGCATTCCACGCTGCGAATAGTATTTCTCAATAGAAAAAGGTCTAGAAGACTGAAGGACCCGGACTTCTATAATGTTTTTTACCTAACACCTGACCCTACACAGTACACACCCTAAAAAGGTGTTCGTTTATGCATGAATTCATAGGCTAATACGACGTACATGGTGAAAAGCAGATAGACCATCCAATAGGAGATTGACACATCAACCTTCATTATTTTCTCGAGTAGAGTGCTTACATAGGATCAAAGCTCACACACACACACTTTCTCTCTCAAAGGCCACCTCGCAGCCACCACCTAGCTCTGTCCAAGTTAATTTTTTGGACAACTCCTTGTTGGGCCTCAATATGTGGAGTTTAGTAGTATTTGTGCCAGATTTGATGATTTAATTCTATAAGAACTCGTTTGTGATTTTTGTATAGATTCTCAATTAGCCATGTGCCATGGAGTTGAGGCTTAGGCCGATAGGCCAAGTTGAAGTGATCATGGATAAACCTCATGAGGGTTTCAGGGAGAATCCTCGAACATTTTTTTATCCGTTTTGACTCTTGATCCGACACGACCTAACTTGCAGACTAAGGTTTATTATATATTATATTATTTTCTTATACGGCCGTTGCATTGTATTTGTTTGTCATCTGAAATAAAATCATTTGCACTCCATAAACATAAGATCATTGTCAAGTCATGTAAACCTTATATCGTATGTGATTAATTCTACTTTTTATTATACTTTTTCTCTTATCGACTGTAACACTTCTTCCTCCTCAGCTCAATTATTATTTGTGCTTAATGTGATCCCATTTTCAGCTGGAAAAAAAATATTAAAGCCTACCAAAAATATATGAATTATGCTAACCCCAATTTGATTAATGTTGGGTGTTCCGTTAATGTTGTAGCATGTAATTTGTATTAATGGGTTTTTGTTTAGTTTTGGTTGGTGAGAAGGAAAATAATCTGTACTATTTTAGAGTGTATAGACTTTGTGCATTCGCTTTGAAATCCTCCATTGACAAATAATGTACTAAAATAAGACTCTTTTTAATAAATAAAAAATACGTAAAAACAATCTTATAAATCTAATGCAAACATGATTAGTGGTTTTAAATCTACTCACCTTTTGTGATTAGTGTGTGGGAAAAGAGGAGATTGTCCGGAAAGAAGGGAAAAAACAAAGAAAAAAATAAAGGAAGAAGAAAGAGAAAAATGAAACAAAAAGAAAATTTTCATCTAAGTAGGAGGATTGTGCCAGTCTTACGAACATATCTATCTGTAGGTTAATTATATATTCACTAATTAGTCATATTATACATGTGGCTAACTATTTATTTATTTATTTTTATTTAATATTTGTGACTAGCAACTTAACATTTATTATTATTCTTTTATTGGTTACTTTTGTTTTGTATCTTTGCCTAACCATCTAAGTATTATTTGTTAATTAGGACTGTTCATCCACGCCGAGTATTTTTCCAGCCTGATCCGAAACCCGAGTTGCAAAATCCGGGTACACCCGATCTGGGTACCCCGTTCTTTTTCTTTTTTTAGTTTGAATGTTTCAATTCCAAAGCACAAACTTCCATTTAATTGGAGAATACAATGGAAAAGGTGACACAGATGGTGGACATCAGAGAAAACAAAAGGAGCTAAATATTAAACAAAATATAGGTCTATCATCTCACAGGCATCCCGAGCAGTAATCCGACATGTAATGGCATCTGCAATTGTGGATATTCCTAGTTATGGGCCAGATATCTTGTAGTGCTGAAAAAAATGACAAGTTGTTTTTCATTAGTCACTGAAAGCAGCACAAAGTGAACTTGAACAAGATTTTACACTGCATCACCTTTTGTATCTGGGCTTGGTTTGCTCTTCCCTCCAACTCCTCCAACTCAATCTCTTTTCCATCAATTAGTTTCTTTGTGGCTTTCATCTGGCACAAAACCAAACTTTAATTAAATCAAAATGAACCCAACCTTATTTGTTTACTGTGCAACACAAAGAATGATCAGCTACACCATTTAAATGGTGTTCTCACCTCATCAATGGAAGCATTGAAACGAGCAGCAAGGATATAAGTTGTGCTATTAGAGATGCCACACCTTTTCAAAGATTCTGTAATCTATTCATAATCAAAGAATAGGAGTTATCCATAGGAAACAATAGAAAATTAAGCAAGATGAACTACCATAGTTAAAGTAGCATAAATTGATTACATGCTTAGATTCGAAGTAATTGTATACGAGCTCAGAATGAAGCGTACGTGTCGTCAATGACTCCTGTGACTTGGCTAAAAGTGTCTTATGTGCAGATGCCAGGACAGGAAAAACGTCTGGAATTTGTTTCAATTTTTAATAAACATAAGAGAAAAGAAATCAACTAAGTGTAGCTAAGAAAAGAGAGAAAGAAATGAAAATGATAGAAAAACAAGGGTAGGTTATCATGAGTATTTAAAGAATTGTACTATTGATGCATTGAGAAATGCAACTTCTCGTTCCAGAGTTCCAGCTTGCATAGAATCAAGGAGTTCCCTGCCAAGTAATAAATTTATAAGGAAACATAAAAACATTCAAACCAATAAAAAAAAAAAATCCGGGTTCAACCCTAAACTTAGAATCCTAGTTTTAAAAAACTCGGATTCATTCGGGTTTCGGCTCTAGTCTGACCCTAGCTAACCTGGTCCGAACTTCGGCTCAGGTTTGAAACCCGGATTTCGGTCTGGGTATACTCGGGTTCCCGAACCGGAACCCAGATGAACAATTCTTGTTAATAGGTATTTGTTATTTGTTATTTTGATGCCTAGTTCTTTTTTGTCATTCTAACATTTGTCTTCTATTTTATTTCATTAATTAATAATTGTCAAATTGGCACCTCCTATATATACATTTTTCCATTCCTCATAAAATTGCACATTCTCGCACTTATGCCATTACTTTATACATGTCCTTATTAGGGGTGTAACCGGTCCGGACCGGTCTGGTCTGGTTTTAGACAAAATTTAGGATCGAACCGGTATGTACCGGTTTTACATTTTTCAAAACTGATTACGCCCCGGATACCCTCCTAAACCAGTACCTCTAGTTTTAACGATTTTCGGTCTGGTCTAGTTTTCCGATTTTTTTAAAATGTAAAAAACATATAATAAAGTGTTACTTCTTATGATAAAATGTTATTAATAATTTAATATATATTATGTTTAAAGCATATGATCAATTAAATTTTCATCTTTAAGATTAAACTTTTATTTTATAAATTATAATAAAATTATCTTATATATAATTATATTAATAACACATGATCAAACAAATTACAAATGTTCATTTTTAAGATTAATATTTTATATTATAATTTATAAATTATAATATAAAATTATTTCATATATGATATATAATTATATATAAAACTTATATATAAAAAATATTTTGTGTAATATATAAAATTAATTTACATATATATTTTTCTCAACCGGTTCGGCCGGTTTTCATAATATAGGAACTGGTCCCAAATCGACCGGTTCAAAATTGGACCAACCGGTCCTGTCCGGTCCAGTTTCCCGATTTAAACTTACACTCCTAGTCCTTATGACAAGCTAATGGAAAAATGGACACAATATACAAAAATTTTTATGATAAAGAAAAGAACTCAACAAAAAGATGTTCGGATCTTAAGACTAATATTAAATTTGATATTAGACAATGCAATTTATAAATAAATAAAAAAATGCTATTTTGTCCACTCAACTTGCCCCCTCATTTTGACACCTCATATATTTAAAATTTTCTTTTAATTTCTTTCTTTACTTAATAGTTAAGGAAGTGATTATTAGTGTATTGATATTTTTTTTGTCATTTTAAAATTTAAAATATTTTAAAATGATAAAAAAATATGGAAAAAAAATAAAAAATAAAAAATAAAAAGGCCAATTTGGCCAAGCAGTCACTTGGAGCGGTGCTACTTAAGCAGTAGAGTAGCACTGCTCTTCATCAAATGGCGGATATAGTCCTTGGGGGATGGATACTCCTTTGAAAGAGACTACTAAGTCCTCTAAGAGGACAACCCTATGTTGTAAGGGGTGGTAGAAGCCACACAACCCACTTGAGGGGAAACCAAACATGCAGGTATAGTAGGGCTGGGAAAAAACGCAAACCTGACCCAACCCATTTTTTCGAATTAGCCTGATCCGAAAACCCAACCTCGTTTGTGGTTAAAATCGGAAACGGGTATTACCCGTTACCTGATTTTAACTTATTTCGATTTCTGATTTTCAGTTCATTTTCGATTTTAATCTCTCTCTCTCTCTAACTATCTCATTTTCTTCTTCTTCTTCGTTTGCAGACCACAGCATCGTATCCGTAAAGGTGCGCACAAATCAATTTGTTTGAAAGTTTTCGTCAATGGGCTGTCGTTGCTAGCTTTAGAAATGAAAAGCTAAGGTTTGACTTTCATGATGATTCTCGAATCTTTTGGAATATTTAAACAAATATATATTTGTTGGAGCTATGCAACATCATCGGGCTTAGAGAATTGAAAGGTATTTTGGGAGTTTCGTGTGAAACTATTTTTTATGGAGAATCGAAGGACATCCGAAATCAATGTTCAATGTTTTTTTTTTCTTTAGTGGTTTTTTTTTTTCTGATTTTCTCTTCTGGATTTTTCTTCTGTGTTTTTCCATCCGATTTTTTCTTCTGGGTTTTTCTCCTGTGTTTTTCTTCTGGGCTTTCCATCCAATTTTTTCTTCAGTGTTTTTCTTTTGGGTTTTTCCATCCAATTTTTGCTTCTATGTTTTTCTCGTGTTTTTCTTCTGGGTTTTTCCGTCTGATATTTTCTTCTATGTTTTTCTCCTAGGTTGTTCCATCCAATTTCAATTTTAAGATGATTATCGCATGGGTTTGATTGTGATTTGGAACTGGATTAGTGATTTGAAATTGGGTTATTGGGAGAAATCTCCAAAAATAAATAAATAAATAAATAAATACAAAACAAAACCAAAAAAAAAAAAAAAATTCGGGTAATTGATTAACGGGCAATGGGTTAACGGGTGATTGGTTAACGGGTAATCGGAATGGTAAAGATTCAGGTCGGGCCGGTTCAGTGAGCAGCCCTTGGTTATAGGATACCATGACCCTTTAACAATAACAATGTTAACAAAATCTTAGGATAATGGTTGTATTTACTCGTATTATCCCTTTATTTGATCATGGCTCATTATAATCCAAGATGAAAATTAGTCTGTTGATAATTGTTAAAAATACTTGTTAGTATCTACGTACTGTATTGATCAAGGCTCATTTCTACAAATTAAATATTTATCTAATTCCCATTGTTACCTATTTATTACTTTTTGGAGATTATTGCCTGCTCATCCTTACATGTTCATTGTTATCTGTGTAATTGTTCACACTACTGCCATTTGATAATTCTACTTACAAATTTTTCGAACCCACTCCTAGCTTCCCTTAGCATAACAGATGTCAGGAATACTGAATGAATGACTCCAAAGTAGAAAATTATGACAGTGTTAAATAGAATCTCAACGAGATAGTTGGATAGTTGTGTAAGAAAAATTAAGAAAAAATATGTTATTGCAATGTAGTTTTAACCATGTATTGATCTTAAGTGTAGTTATCAATCATTTCTCTTATTGTAATAATATGCATATTCTTCATACATAATAATATGCATATTCTTCTCTCATAATTCTTACAGTGTCTTTGGATCCTCATGACCAGGTCGAGAGGTTATATTATATTTCAAATTAATTGTTGGAGTCTCATTTAAACTCTTAACATCAAGACAAATATACTCTCAACGTTGCCATATAATATCATTATCGTGATAAACCCTATCTTCTAATAGTTTGAAAATTAGGAGTGACAATATGTGGTATGACCCGTGAACCCAACATGAATATGACACGAAATTAATAGGTTTGGGTTTGGGTCAAAACGGGTTAATCCTTTAAGACACGACTTATAAATGAGTCAACCTAGCTTAACATGAAATCAATCAGTTTTGACCCGCTTAGAATTTATTTCACAATTAAAATTTTATTATTCTTAAGTTATACTATTGATATTTCTCAGTATACCTATATTCTTATTGTTTTTATTGTTGGTGTTTATGCCAAAAATTACACAACAGACCATAAAAGAGGAAAGAGTCATCCCCGACCCACGAGATGATTTGGACGTCAATACAGTACCTTTCGCGTTCATCTATATGATAAATAATAAATAAGCAAATAAAAATAAATAAAGAGAGACATATGAATTTACGTGGTTCCGCATAAAAGCTTACGTCCAGGAGTTGTTGGGGGCAAAATTCACTATATCAGGTGATGGTTTTATAATGACTCATAGCCTCACATATCGCTCAATACAATGTGAGAATTTAGTCTCAGGAGAGTCCCTCTAGAGAATTGGTAGAGAGTGCCAGAGAGAACTTGTCAAATTTGTGGGAGAGCTGCTCCTTATATAGATGTTATTTCCTTGGAGTGATAAAGTCCAACTTGACTTGTGATACATTTTCTTTTTAGGAGTTTGAGCCAACTTCTTTGCCTTATCTCTTGGTTTTATCTATTCCCTTAGTGATAGATTTTCCAAAGGGTTTGACCCAATCAATTTAATCCCTAACAGTTGGGATTGTAATTTTAGAGTACCTATGCTCATATTTGTTATTGTATGGTTTGTAATATTGGTTTTATTATATGTTAAAATTTGAAAATATTGATATATATTTTTTAACATATTGTGGTTATTAATAAATATAGATCTTAAATTTTATGTGAAATTATGTTAATTAGGTCAAATGAGTTATGCGTTTTAGTTCAACCCATTTACATGAAACAAAGGGGTTTAAATGAGTCGTATCGCGTTAACATATTTCTAGTTAATTATTAAACAGGTCAAAACGGGTGACATGACACGACCCATTATCTAAATGGATTGGGTTAAGGTTTGAAAGTTTGACACATTTAGTTTAACAAATTGAGCTCAAATTGACCTATATAATCGAATGTTCATAACTTGACATGACACGAACAAGACACAAAAGCACCATTAGTAACCATATTGAAAACTCTCTTTTCTTTCAAATCATTATTAGATCTAAGAGGAATGATAGGGATCCATCACTGTTGTGGTGTGCAATTTTGCACACCCTACGTGGCCATCTCTGTTTTTTTTAATCACTTTCATCCGTTCTCTCTCTCACCGTCTCTCTCATCTCAATCTCTCTCTCATCTACACTCTCTCACTCATCTGGGTCTCTCTCTCTCTCACACATCTGGGTCTCTCTCTCATCTGTGCTCTATCTCTCATTCTCGTTCTCTCTCTCTCTCATCTCGGTCTCTCTCTCTCATCTGCGCTCTCTCTCTCATTCTCGCTCTCTCTCTCTCTCATCTCGAGCTCTCTCAGTCCAAGCTCTCTCTCTCATCTCGAGCTCTCTCTCTCTCAGTCCGAGCTCTCTCTCTCAATTTCGGTAGCATCTCGAATTTGGAAGCTGCACAGTGCTGGTCTGAATAAATCAGAGGATGAAGACGAACTGGGTGATGAGGGGAAAGGTAAGAAAAAAAAATTTAGACGAAATTTGTACGACAAAGGAACCGTGTTGATGGGGGAGAGCGCGAATGGGTGACACGTTAAGTGTGTAAAAGGCTGATACTCCACAGTGGCGGATGCGAATACTTTTCCTTAGATCTAATGTCTATTTTGGATTGTAGTAGATACGCAATATAGCCTGTCATAGTAAAGATTTTAGGAAAAAGCTACTCTCACCGGTGAGAGAGTTGGGTCCCGTTTTTACTATGAATGAAGTGTTTTTTTTAATGATATTATTAAGTTTTTAAAAAAGATTTAAAGGTATAAAAAAATGAATGAAAAAAAAAACCTTATCAAAACCCATCTCATGCTACACTACTCAAGATTTTAATTATAAAAAATTCCATATAGAGTTACTTTTATACACTCCTTGCGTACTCGATTAATATGATTAGATATGTCACTTTTTTTAATATAAAATAACTGTTTTGGTCTATCAAATCAGTTGTTATAGAGTTTTATTAAAAGAGTAATGCTAGATGTAATCATAGGTTGTGCAAGCACCTCGCACTCGTTTAGAAAAAGAGTGGTAGATCTCATATTTATTCTCTTTTTTCAGAATGAGTACAAGATAACTACAAATATCATTTCTCTTTAAAAAAAAATATAGTGTTATTTGTAAATACTCTTTAACAAAAGATTCGATTTAGTACATTTTTATAAAAGCGAAATTTGTTTTAGGAATTTAAAAGGACTTTTCATAGTTTTTTGTTATAAGAAATAGACTTCATTTCATTCCATAAAGAAAGTTACATCTGTGACTCAAATTACAAGTCAAACTAACATCTGTTGTAAGCATCCCCGTACACAAAAATTTTACGACAGACATTGTCTAAACTTCATGAAAACTCTCAAAGAGAGAGATATTCATTTTTTTGTATTAAAATAGAGTAAAAAAAAAAAAAAACACCTCGCATCAAAACTCCATCCTCTAAAAGAGGAGTGAACAACACACCCATCCTCCTAACATGGAGGAGGGAGGAACCAAACACAGTTATGAACAAAAGTCCAATAATTTATTTCACTTTATTTTCTTACTAATAAAAAACTCAACAAACAAACATCAACAAAAAACACACCGACATAAAGTCGGAAATACAGTATCGACAACAATCAAACACCACCAAACAGAATCGAAAAAACAAAAGTGGAAATCAATGGTGGCTCGTGGCAAGCACCACACTGGGAAGGAGCCGTTTTGCTGGTCAAGACGTTGCCGGAGTCACTGGGCCCTGAGCTGTCGCGCATGGCATCAACGGAAGATGAATAGCGGTGGTTGGGCACTCACTATGGTGATCTTTATCATCGTTGTTTGACTAGCATGATTTAATCATTTGAAAAGACTATTTATTAATGTTTTCTAACCTCCAATATGAATTGTATGTGGAAGATAATTAGAAAGAGGATAACGACAAACATATATACAAGTTCATCAAGCATATATAGTCATTCAAATCCATCTACATTAAAGACATAATTGTTAATGAGAAAAACTTCCTGCAGGTGTCTCCTGCAACCCTCATATATCGGAGACCAATGGAAACTTGCCAAGTGTGTGGTTCATGAAGGAACACTAGAGACGTGCAAACAAGGAATCGGACCTTAGACGAAAACCCTCCCTCCCTCTCGCGAAAACCCTCCCTCTCTTTCTACTCTCACTCTCTCTCTCTCGATCCCAAAGGCGAAAAGAAAGCTCTCTCACTCTCTGATTTTGATTTTTACTCTGTCTCTGTCTCTGTCTCTCTCACCGAAGGGCAAACATCCTCCCTCACACTGCCTGTCGAGATCCTTCACTCCATCTTTGATATATGATTCCTTCCCTCTCGTGACCCATGAGTGACCTCCGAGATCTGCAAGTGACATGAAACCTGCAAGAAACAACTCTCCTTTAGGCCATCCAACCCTCGAAGTCCACAAGAACTACAGTGCTCTAGATCACGGTCATTCAGGATATGAATAAGTACCCTTCTACATAAATATGCCATCATGCAATCTTGAGCAAACACTTTTCTAATATAACATACAAATACCAATCTTCTCTCTCTCTCTCTCTCTCTCTGACGCAAACAGAAAGATCACACCTAAAAAAATGGAAATCACATGTATAGGCAATAAAAATTGCATAGCTTTCAAGGGTTTTGTCTTTAATTTTATTATAGATCATTACCAGTAGTTCCTTTGCTGCAGTCCTTAGTATGACAAAATGGAGTTATTAGAAATCATGAGTTTCCCAGGATGACTTTATATACAGTTCCTGCCATTGGAATTGTGTATTCGGGATTTTTTTTGTCCAGAACTGGGTCCTAAGGGTCCTGCTGAGGTTCCGCATCATTGAAAGAAAGGGGTTGTAGGCCATGTTGGAGGATATGAAAATGCATTTACCAACTTTTTAAGAACGACTTTTATGTATATTTTAAGATCACACATTCTTTTGCTTTCAGGCTAAAGAGAGAGTACCAATGGTAAAGCAGCTAATATCTTCTCCAGAGTCGATGACAGTTTTGCCTTCAGCCTCATTAGCAGTTTTCATCATATAGATTAGCATTTTTTTTCCAAGAACGGCAACATTCAATCATTTTTATAAAAACAGATTCACAATATCCTCATTTCCTCACCGAGATATGTCAGCAAAACAAAAATGGAACTGAGCACTAGTAGTGGGCTCAACAAACTTTAGCTAAAATTTGATTAAGAAATCTACTTTTACAAATTTTAGCTAGCCACTTTTTACAACATCAAATAACAGGCTCAACAAATCTTTCACTTTTCTATTAAAATATTGATTTTAAACTTTTTCATTTATTTTAATTCTAATGCAATTTGAATTTCGCCAATGGCTATACATTCTAACCGCTATATTTCTCCAACAGTTATATTCTCTCCAACAGTTATATTTTTCCAACGGTTATATTTTCTAACGGCTATATTTCTCCAACGGTTATATTTTTCCCAATGGTTATATTTTCTAACGGCTATATTACTCTAACGGTTATATTTTCTAACGACTATATTCTCCAACGGTTATATTTTCTAACGGCTATATTACTCTAACGATTATATTTTCTAACGGCTATATTTCTCCAATGGCTATATTCTTCCACTATAAAACATAACATTTCATCAACAATTTCATTCACCTCAACTCAAGTGTCCTTGTGAAACATTTTCTTTTCATTTCCTCTCAATGGATCGTTCACTTTTTCACAAAATGGCACTTATCGATTCAGATTCTGATGAAAAATTTGAGATAGTGAGACAACTTGTTTTAGAAGAAGAAGGATCAAACTCACGTGGTTCTTCAAAAAAATCATGTAAATTGATAAGGCGCGATCGATTGCAAGCCCACCAAAATCTTTTTCGTGACTATTTTGCTAATCCTCCAATCTATCCTCACAAATATTTTCGAAGGAGGTTTCAAATGAGTCATTCTCTATTTCTTTGTATCGAAGCTGCGGTAAAAGCCCATGAACCTTATTTTGTCCAAAGACGAGATAATTCTGGAAGGCTTGGTTTTTCTTCCCTTCAAAAAATAACAGCTGCTTTGAGGATACTTGCATATGGTGTCACGGCTGATTTTATGGATGAATATTTGAAGATTGGCAAGACTACCGCATTAAAGAGCCTAAAAATGTTTGTCAAAGCAGTTGTTTCAATTTTTTCTAAAGAGTACTTAAGGAAACCTAACAATGATGACATTGTTAGACTGCTTGCAGTTGGTGAGAAACGTAGATTTCCAGGTAGGTTAGGGAGCATTGATTGTATGCATTGGAAGTGGAAGAACTGCCCAACTGCATGGCATGGTATGTACTCTAGTCATATCCACGAACCAACAATTATTAATGAAATTTCAAACCATCATTCCACAAATATCAAATCTTCCTCATTAGTAAAACTATTACCTTGTTGTGGTTTTCTTCCACTCGGTTCAACCTCAATAATCTCAACTTGGGGTGGAGAGGGTTGTTGTCCATTAATCTCAGTTGTGGCACTCATCAAAAAGTTATTGTTGTTTAGAAGATTTGTAAAGTAGGCATCACGGTGAGTGGATGGACCCATTCCTAACAAGAGTGAGAATTGATAAAATTAAAAAATGTCTTATAAAATAGAAATGCATCAAAACAAACACATGAAAATGTAGAATAAGAGAAATTTCATCTTCAGCAAAGTAGACACTGCTAGTAGAGATTATCACGTGAGAGAGAGAGAGAGAGAGAGAGGATCACTCATATCAAGGGCCAGTTGTGGGAACTAGAACAAATAATTGATCTTCTCTTTTAGCATTTCCAAAAGCTGTTTTGAACTTTAATTTGTGTTGTGTCTGTTCACCAAGGTAAACTGAGAAAAACAAAAAAACTTATATTTTGACTCTTATATATGCTATCGTGTTCCATAAGTGAGCTCAATTTGCATGATTAGATTGTTGGAAAATTAAACGCAGTCCCAATTTAGTGAAAATGAAGAGAAATGGGTCAATTATTGATATAGACCAACAAACAAATTGACAGGGTCAATTCCAAGGGAGCTCACCAACATCTCTAACCTCAAAATTTTGTAAGTTTGATTCTGGAAAAAGAAAAAAAGAAATGAGTTTCTATTGATTTCCTAATTTCTGTTACTGATTATATTATACTTTCTGTTTTGAATTATTGATGCTCAGCGATGTTTCGAACAACAGAGAAAAAACTACAATGTATCTCAAATTATTTTCCCAAAACAGAGAAAACTTTCCAGAATCAAACTTCACTAGCCCAAGTTCTACGGTTGCAGGAAGGCCACTTAGTTCAATAACAAGAAATAACTTCTCAATATTTCCAACAATTATTTCTTAGCAACCAAATCGTCAGAAAATTGTGGAACCTGATCTCCGATTGTGGAACCTAATCTCCGGAGAGGCTTGATCTTTGGGAAGGATTGACGTTGGAGTTTGGAGCAGAGGCTTCCCCGAAAAGTGGAGTGGAAGAATGTGCAGTCCCTTTTATATAGATTAGCATTTAATACAATAAACGAACAAAAAAAAGTGAAAAACATAATATAAGTGAAAGAGAAGGTATTGTGCACAAGAAGTCTGTCATTCTGATAAAACCTCAGTGTTCGTTTTGAGAGACTCTGAAGATCTGGTTAGGGAGAGGGAAGGAGAGAAGTTGAACAAGAGAGAGAGACTCGGGAAGGAGAGGGAGACATCTGCAGTTTGAGCGGGAAGGGGTGAGAGAGAGTGATCCCCTGCTTTGCGTGTTCTATGGTTTCCTGAGAAATCCTCGTGGCAGCTCCCCATTCGTCTCCAATAACAGCTGCTTATAGGTGTCTCAGGCCCAAAGAGAAACTGTTTGTTAATTATGATAATAAAACATATTTTATTTTATCAATTAAACATGATAACAGTTAAAATATAAAATAAATAATAAAATCTATTTCTTTTTATCAGTTTCAATTTTGAAATAAGTGTCTATTTTATATGATATCATAGTAGATATCCTGACTTCGAACTCTGACTCTATATATAGATAGATTTGTATGAGTAATGTTAGATACATATATAAATTGTACAAGCACTATAATTTTTTTTTTAAAAAAAATAATAAATATAAAAATAATAAGAACAGGCAAAATGAGGCAAATTAAATGAACCCTCCATTTAATAAAAGAATATTTTAATTAAGTGGGCTTATTCAATAATCATTAGGAGTCAATGGCTTTTTAAATAATTATCCATTAATTTAAGTGGTGATGTCCGGTGGAACAAGCGACTCCATGTGACACGTGTCATCATATGGTCTCCCTGCATTCCATTCGCACGTCCGACAGCGAATAAATTTCTAAACAATTATTCAGAGAAAATAAATAAATAAATAGTTGGCTAAAAATAAAACAAAACAAAAACTTATCTATTTAATTATATAAAAGTCAAGGTTTAACTTCCTACTTGGCATCCAGAACACATTTTTCGGTGTTAATTTAGTTTCACGGTTTACACGATATAAACGTTTTCTTCTATCGGAAAGATACAAAAAGTCCTCTAAAGAGAAAATAAATAAATAAATATTTGGCCAAAAATAAAACAAAACAAAAACTTATATAATTAATGAGCGTGCTATATAAAGAGGACTATATTGCAGTCCCAATGTGTAAAATGACTAAACAATCCTCATTTTACAGCAGAAAATGGCCACACTACCCTTCTCTTCGACCTAAAGCACATCAGACGAAAACTTTTGAAATGCTTCTACAATACGCCTCGCGCCCCCAACCAAATCTCCACCATCTCCTTTCCATTGATATTAATGGCAAACTTGATTGTTGATGGCACTTACCTTTTAACTGCAGTACTCTTCCTTGTACACAACACATCATGAAGACTACAAGAATAATGATCAAAGCAATTGGAAGGAGAATTATTAACAATAACTTTTGCTTGTTCCGATGACCATTTTCTTCGTCTTGAGCTGTCATTGTAGTTCAGAAATTGGAACAAAAATGTTTGCGTGCGCACACATACATATTAACTTTTTAAGCACTGCAATGAGAAAATTAGAAGACGCATTTATAATACTTTTACCAAATAGGTGCCGCCAAGCTAGGTCTTACTCAATTTCTGAAATTTAGTGCCTCTAAACCAAACTTAAGTTATTAAAAGGGTCAACCTCCAACTTATTTAAGCCTAACAAGAGGGTATTCTTCAACTTGGGTGAAAATAGTGGCGTGGATACTTGAGTTGCTTAGAAGCTCTTTCTCAGGTGTAGAGTTCTAATACTTCTGGAATGATTGAGCTCTCATTTAAGGTAATTGAAAATGGCCTAAGTCACCAAAATGCTATTTCTACTATGAACTTCTGATTACCACATAATATCAATCATCAAAATACTACCATAACTTTTCATCTTTAGGTAACCGCCAATAACTGTCTGAAGAAAGGGATGAAGTGGATGACGGAATGGTTGAAGCAGTGGACGAATTTGGGCAGAAGAAACAGCTGGACTCCAGGACAACGGCGACAACACTGGGTTTGCCGGCCTTCAAACTCGATCTGACTCCAAGACAGCGGCGACGACGACGACAGAGAAACTTAAGACCCATTCGGGGACACTGTGACGCTCGGAGGGGACGGATCTTCAGAAGGGGGATGAGGGATAGCGATGAAGCTCGGTGGGTGAGGGGAGGGGATTCAATTTCTCATTTCCCTAGAATGAATTGTTGTGTTTCATTTAATGAAACACAACGTTTTATTAAGCCTGCAATGCAGTCCCCATTCGGGGATTGCAATAAGAATTTCTCATAATTAATTAGCTCAGTAATGGCTATACGGGCTGCCTTATAAACTAATTAACTTTTGAGAGGCTTATCTTCTTTTATCTCTTAAAGATTATACATTTTGGTTAATTAAGTTTACGTACCAGCTTGGTCATTAACTTGTGCACAAATATTATAATATAGGTTATCGTGACACGGTTAGATTACAGTTCTAGAATGTGGAGAATATATTGCAATAGTCAAGTAAGTGGGATTCCTATACTATATTTGCATAAAAGGGAAAATGAATTGAGGTTGGTTTGAAAAATGTGCATGTTATGTTTTAAAAGAAAATGTGAAAGCAACCTCAGTTATGTGTTTTGCATTCACTCATGAAATCTGAATGAAAGAGAAAAATTCTTTTTGACATGAATAGTGTAGACATGAGCAATATTTTACATGTTTCTGAAATGTACAAAAGAGCGAATATAAAATCTAAGAATTTTGTATATGTGATATGAAAATGTTTTGGATCTCTTTTTAATTATATGAAAATGATATGAATATGTTCAGCACGTGGTTTGATGTGATATACATCTGAAAAACCTTTGGCATGACTTATATGTTTTTACTTTGATTCTAATTCTGGTTCTTATATGATGATATTGGTTCACATGATATGGTTAGTACCAATATGATATGATATGATATGAGTGTACCCATTTTGAAAATAAAGTGGTCTTTTATATGTTTTTTCTTGTATGCACACTCGGAGCTCCAAGAATGAATAAGGGAAGGTTTTACAATATGATCCTGCTTGGTTTGGCCACCAGGGATAGCACAACCCTACCACAGGAGTTAAATATGGTATATGACATGATATGGTGATACGATACGATACGATATGATATGATAAGAAGAAGAAATTCAGTTATGTTATGCCAAAGTATTTTCTTTAATATGAACAGTTGGTTTTTGAAATATGAACAAGATTGAAATGATGCTATGAAATGTTGTTAATATGTTTTGAGATCTACATATGAAAATGAAATGTTTTGTTTCCTGCATTTTGAACTGTATGAAAAGCTCATGTTGTACACACTAGTATATGTGATTTGCTTACTAAGTTGTTGATAACTCACCCACTTATCTTCAAAATATTTTTCAGATGATGTGAAGGGTTCAGTTGAGGACCAAGAATAGAAAATGTGAGCAAGCTAAGTTGATGATAAGGTGTCGAGTACCTTAGGGTACTACTGTTAACAGAAGGATTTTTTATGTCTATTAGATATGTTTATGTATTTTGTTTAGTAAGACTTGATTTATCAATTTATTATGTTGAGAATCTTGGGAGATTATGGACCCCTTGGTTTATGTTGTCATTCTAGAGATGTCTTTGTGGAGATTATTATGTGTCTAATTGGAAACTATGAGATTGTTTATTGTTTTCAAAATCTTTGTAGATTTTAGATATGTTGGGAGATAGGTTTATAAGTGACAGATAGTAATTCTCTGGCCCATCCGAGTACGGGGCGTTACAGGTTAAGTGAAAAGCAATTGCCAAAATGAAAAAGCAACCAATCTAATTGTAAAAAGAAAACCAAACGTCTGAAGCTACTAGAGTGAACTTCTGAGATCCCTTCGTACTGCTCCTTCCAAATCCAAGCAAAATCGACTAGCCACTCCGCAAATCAATCACTCTGTAGCATTACCCTGCCAGCTCCTTCCAAGTTCAAAAAAGTTGTCGGCGGAACCAGCACCCAACCATCATGATCGACCATTGCATCTCCGAGTTACTACAACGAGGTTGGTTTACAAATGATTTTTTTTTTCTTTCTTTCAGCCTTTAAACAAAGAAAGAGTCATTCCTCTATATTCTTTTCCCAAATATATTTCCCTTTGCTCATTTAAAATTTGGTATAAAAAAATAGGATTAAAAAATCATTAGTAGAAAAAATAAATAAATAAGAGAGTATTTTGTAGGAAAACGTATGCCTCCAACCAAAGAAACACCATCAGAAGTATTTGAGTATTGTATGAGGCCAACAACCACGGTGTCACACAATAAAACTATTAAGCAAACTCAAGAGAGTAGGTAAATAAACAGTGCAAGAGAGTAGGTAATCCATATATTATTGTGAAAGTTTGGGGTGAACAGTGCAATCCATGTAATCCATGTGCAGCAATGTAATAGTGAACAGAGTTTTAATTTTTTGTTGTAATCCATGTGTTCTGAAAACAATGAGACTTTGTTTTGTAAAGAAAAGTGGGAGTTTGTTGTGAAAGTTGAAATTTAAATTTTGTTATAATCCATGTTATAATCGTTGCAATCCATGTTTCACTATAAAAAAAAAACATGCCAAGTTTGATCAAAGCAGATTTGTACAAAATCAAGCTGAAAGCTTAAACCCAGCACATCTTATTGGTAGATCGGTAGAGTCAAGCTACCAAGAAGCCTAGGGTGCTGATGACTAATGTGTCAACAATTTGTATTTAGAAGGATAAAGTTGTAATTTTTGTATGTCTTGTATCTAATGGTCAAAGAAGTGACCACGTGCCTTTTCTTTAGTTAATTCTTATTCATATCTTGTAATCAGAAGGTTATTATATGGCCACATGTTTGAATTAGGTGAATTAGGGTTAATGAAATGAGCCTGCCATATAAAAGGTCATGTAATGGCTACTGTAGGATTTGAGTGATATCTGATACATTTGAGAAAGAGGCTTCGAGAGACTTAGTTAGGTTTTCAGAGAGAGAAACTTGTAAATCTGAGTGATTGAGAGAGTTAAGGTCATTCTGGTGGCCTAAATCTTGTAACTTGTACCTCTGTTGTGATTCGAAGCTTGAATAAGATGATCTCTGGCCAGTTCCCCCTGTGGACGTAGGTCCGAAAGGATCGAACCACGTTAAATCCTTGTGGTCTTGGTATTTTTGTTCTATTTTCTTATTTTCTATTTGGTTGTGTTTTCTGTTTATGATTTCTGGAATCAATCTTGGTATTTGTTGCGTTATTTGGTGTTCTTACCGAAACCCTAGAAATACAACAAGTGGTATTTAGAGACTAGGTCGAGATGGGTTCTACTAAGTTTGAGGTGGAGAAATTTACAGGAAAAAATGATTTTGGACTCTGCCGTATTAAAATGAGGGCTCTATTAGTGCAGCATGGTCTCTAAGATGAACTTCTTGGAGACAAGAAGTTGTCTAAGGGGTCTTCAGAGGAACAATCAAGTTCCTCCACCACTGAGAGGGTTAAACCCGAGATATTACAAAAGGCACATAGTGCCATTATTCTTTCCTTAGGGGATAAGGTCTTACGGGAGGTAGCCAATGAAGATTCAGCTATAGGGATTTGGTTAAAACTAGAAACTCTCTACATGACCAAGTCCTTGGCCAATCGTCTTCATAAGAAGACAAAGCTGTATACCTTTAAAATGACCCCGAGGGTGTCTATTGAAGATTATTTGGATGAGTTTAACATGATCATCCTAGATCTTGCTAACATAATCACAATAGATGATGAGGATCAAGCTATACTGTTATTGAGTTCATATGCTAACCTAAAAGAAACAATTATGTATGGCAGAGAGAGTTTGTCATTAGATGAGGTGCAATCCATATTGCATGCAAGGAAACTTTAGAATAATTCTGAAGCTAAAGATCAAACTGGTGAGGGGTTAGTGGCTAGGGAAAGATCTGAGAAACCTGGTTATAAAGGAAAGAAGAATAATGGTAGATCAAAATCAAAAGGAAAATAATTGAAGTGTTTCCTCTGTCACAAAAAGGGACATTTTAAGAAAGATTGTCCAAAAAAGAAAACAAGAGAGGGGGATAAGTTTAAACGTGAGGGAAATGTATCTGTTGCATCTGAAGGCTATGAGAGTGCTGAGGTACTTTATATGTCAGAGACTGAATCTAGTATATAATGGATTTTAAATTCAGGATGTTCTTTTCATATATGCCCTTGTAAATCTTGGTTTGAAACTTTCTTTGATTTTGATGGTGGACATGTTATGCTTGGAATAATAAATCTTGCAAAGTTCTTGGAATTGGTACAATCAAATTAAAACTGCATGAAGGTGTGGAAATGATACTAAAAGATGTAAGATACATACCTAACCTTAAGAGGAATTTAATTTCTCTTGGAATGATTAATAAATCTGGTAGCACGTTTAAGTCTGAGTCAGGACTCCTATAGATAGCTAAAGGGTCCTTAATAGTAATGAAAGGGCAAATCAAGAATGGTCTTTATACCTAGTAGGTTAGACTGCTATAGGACATGATTCTACTATCCAGAAATCGTTGGACAATGATACTATACTCTGGCACAAAATACTAGGGCATATAAGCCATAAAAGCTTAAAGGAACTTCAAAAACAGGGGTTACTTGGTGACAAAGACCTAGGAGACCTTCCATTTTATGAAGCTTGTATACTAGGCAAGTCCACTAAAGTTAGCTTCAAACCCAGTACTCACCTTACTAAACAAGGTTTGGACTATGTCCATTCTGATTTGTGAGGGCCTGTCAGGTTTAGTTCTCATGGTGGGGGGAATTATTTCCTATCCATTATTAACAACTATTCTAGGAAGGTTTGGGTTTATATCCTCAAACATAAAAGTGACACCTTTAACAAGTTTAAGGAATGGAAAGCTTTGGTTGAAAATCAAGTCGGGAGGAAGATTAAAAAACTTAGGATATATAATGGACTTGAGTACTTATCAAATAAGTTTAATAACTATTGCCAAAAGGAAGGTATTGCAAGGCATAGGACAGTGAGGGAAACATCCCAACAGAATGGCCTAGCTGAAAGAATGAATAGAACAATTATTGAGAGAGTTAGGTCCATGTTGTCCAATGCCAAATTACCTAAAATTTTTTAGGCAGAGGCAGTTGGTATTGTTGTGTATTTGATAAATAGGAGTCCCTTTACTGCCATTAATTGTAAAACACTCCAAGAATTATGGACTAGTAAACTTTTAGACTATAGTAATCTGAGGGTATTTGGTTGTGTTGCTTATGCACAAAGTAAAACTGACAAACTGGAACCTAGTGCAGTAAAATGCATTTTTGTTGGGTATCCTGAAGGAGTAAAAGGTTATAAACTTTGGATAGAGAAACCTGGAAAACAAAAGTGTATAATAAGTAGGGGTGTGACCTTTAATGAGTCACAAATAGCCAGATCTCAACTGGACATAGTTGAGACACAACTTGCCACTATCCCAGACAAAGTCCAGATTGTGGTGGAGTCTTTAGACTCACTACCCCAAGAAACAATCATACAGTCTAGAGATAATTATAAATCTAGCTTAAACAATGATCAAGGGAAAACCACTGACTCATATAACCTTGTAAGGGATAGGTTAAGAAGGGTTATAAGACCTCCATTGAGACTTGCACAGGCTGAGATAACAACCTATGCCCTCTCTGTAGCACAAGACATTGAAGACTTTGAACCAAGGTCTTATAAAGAAGTAATGCGTACCAAAGAAACTAATAATTGGCTTCTTGCAATGCGAGAAGAAATGAATCTCCTTATAAGAATAAGACTTGAGAAATGGTGTTAAAACCTGACAAGGTTAAAATTATAGGGTCTAAATGGATATCCAAGAAAAATGAGGGTATAATTGGGGTAGAAAAACCTAGGTACAAAGCTAGGTTAGTGGCAAAGGGTTTTACACAAAGAGAAGGTATATATTTCAATGAAATTTTTTTCCCTGTAGTAAAACATAGTTCTATCAGATTGTTGTTAGCCTACACTACTTATCATGATTTGTTTTTAGAACAGTTGGATGTTAAGACTGCTTTTCTGCATGGTGAATTAAAAGAAACACTGTACATGCAACCTCCTGAAGGTTTTGTAATTGAATCTAATAAGAACTATGTGTGTTTGTTGAAAAAATCTTTGTATGGATTAAAACAATCCCCAAGACAGTGGTATAAAAGATTTGACACACATATGGTTGAGAATGGTTTTAAAAGATGGAATTATGATAGCTGTGTATTCTTTAAATTTTCTGATGATGCCACTGTTTACCTTCTGTTATATGTGGATGATATGCTCATTGCTTATAAAGATAAATATCAAATTGAGCATGTAAAATAAATTCTAAAATCTATTTTTGAAATGAAAGACCTTGGACCTGCTAAGAAAATATCAGGTATGGAGATAATTAGAGACAGAAAAAAGAAATTACTCTACTTATCACAAAAAACATACCTACAATACCTACAAAGGGTACTTAAAAGATTTAGCATGGACTTAGCAAAATCTGTGAAGATCCCCATTGGACAATATTTTAAACTTTCTATTAATTAGTTCCCTCAAACTGATGATGAAAGGTAATTTATGATAAAAACACCATATGCAAGTATGGTAGGTAGTATCATGTATGTAATGGTCTGTTCAAGACCAAACCTTACCTATGTTGTTAGTCTAGTTAGTAGGTTCGTGGGAAACCCTGGAAAACCCCACTGGCAAACATTGAAGTCGGTGTTTCAGTACTTAACAGGCTCCTCATGTTTAGGGCTAAGTTTTGGAGGCAATGTATTAAGTGATCAAGAAATCTGTGGGTTTCTAGATTCTGATTTTGCTAGAAACTTAGACACCAGGAAGTCCCTGACTGGCTATGTATTCACTTCCTTTGGTGGTGCTGTGAGTTGAAAATTTAATTTACAATTAGTTGTAGCTTTGTCCACAACTGAAGCTGAATACATAGCCATGACAGAGGCTATAAAGGAGGCTTTATGGTTGAGAGGTATAACAAATGAAATAGGTTTATTTGAGGGTAATATCACAGTCTACTGTGATAATCAAAATACTATATATCTCACTAAAAATCAAGTTTTTCATGAAAGATCAAAACACAATGACATTAGACTTCATTTTGTAAGAGATATGGTTGTAGGTGGTACTGTCAAAGTGGAGAAAGTGCCAACAGAAGAAAACTCAACAGACATGATGACCAAACCATTGTCAAGATCAAAGTTTAGGCACTGTCTAGACTTAATCAAAATGGAGGAGAGCTAACCAGGGAATAAAAGGTGGGAACTAGCCAGAGATGGGGAAACTTGAAGTAAAATTGATGACAAGGTGGAGATTGATGACTAATGTATCAACAATTTGTTCTTAGAATGATAAAGTTGTAATTTTTGTATGTCTTGTATCTAATGGTCAAAGAAGTGACCACGTGCCTCTCCTTTAGTTAATTATGATTCATATCTTGTAATCTGAAGGTTATTATATGGTGACGTGTTTGAATCAGGTGAATTAGGCTACTGTAGGATTAGAGCGATATCTGATATATTTGAGAAAGAGGCTTTGAGAGACTGAGTTAGGTTTTCAGAGAAAAAATTTGTAAATCTGAGAGATTGAGAGAGTAAGGTCATTTTGATGGCCTGAATCTTGTAACCTGTACCTCTGTTGCAATTCGAAGCTTGAATAAAATGATTTCTGGCCAGTTCCCCCTGTGGACGTAGATTCGAAAGGATCAAACCACATTAAATCCTTGTGTTTTTGGTATTTTTGTTCTATTTTCTTATTTTCTATTTGGTTGTGTTTTTTGTTTATGATTTCTTGAATCAATATTGGTACAAATTTGAACATGTGGCTTAATTGACCAGTCATCCTTCCAAGATCATGATCACATTAAACATGACTCACCAAAATTCTGCTACTTTAAGGTAAATGGAACTGACAAATTTGAAGTTATTTCTCACCTAGTAATTGGAGTAGCTCAATGTTTCTAGTATATAAAATATTACTAATATCAATCCCCAGCTTACCAGAATGAGAACAAACAATAATATGTATAATAAAGTTAAAATAATTAAATTCAGGAGGTATAAATTCACTATGCACCTTCAAATTACCGAATGATTTGCAATCTCTATCCCAAACCACAAAAATTGACATTGCATCCTCAAACTACAAGAAACAAATACTTTATATACAAAACTTAATTCTGGCCATCAAGATGGATGAAAAAACAAATTGTACCTTCAAAATACAAAAATCAAATACTTTGCACCTCGTTTAATTCTGGACATAGTTCATTAGTTTACAAGCAAATAGTACAGAACATACTTCCACTACTACAACTTTAACGTTAAATGACTAAAATTTTTCCTTCCTACCAACACTTCTACAGCTAAAGCTCCCTCCAAGCTGCATCATATCTGATAGAAATCTCGCATGGACGGCTGATACCGCCCTCAAGTTTGGCATTCTATGAATCTGATTCAATGGTACAAATACTTCCATCTTGTGTGTTCTCACAATTTACAAAGTCTAAGGTCTTTGAGATAGTACTTTCCAATTCAGAGCTATTTACAGTACTCAGATTGCCGGATCATATTAGATTTACAAGAGCTCAACTACCTCCTCGATCCTTGAATCGTGGCTCGAACCGACAAGATATGAGTGGTATTCAATACAAGATTAGGGAAGCTGAAGGAGGAGCATATGGAGTATTGGTTAACAGTTGCAAGGAAATGGAACCAACACATGTCCAGGAATACCGGAAGACAATAGGAGAACACATATGGTGTATTGACCTTGTTTCACTATGCAATAAGGAGACCTTAGACATGGATGAGAGAGGCAAGAAGGCCTCTACTGATGAAATCCAGTGCTTGAAGTGGCTTGATTCATGGCCACCCAGAATAGTAATTTATGCATGTTTTGGAGAAGGGAGATGGAAGCTCTGTTTTGTTGGGCAACCGAGAGAGAGAGGATCTGTCGATTTAGGGAAGGGGGAGAGGGAGCTACAAAGGGAAGGGTCTGTTGGGGAGAGAGAGGAATTTGGGGAAGGGGAGAGGAAGGCATTGAGGGAACTTGGAAGGTTCTGTTGAGGAGAGAGGGATGGATTTGGGGAATGGGAGAGGGAGGTACAAAGGGAGAGAGTGGGTTTGTCACTCATATTGTTTTTTTCTTTTTTAAACACCTAAACATGTGGATATACCACGTCAAGCGGTAAGTATAGAGCGGCTGAATAGCAATTTCCTTTTTTTAAATTAAGAAAATAACTATCTTAGTTTGAATGCAATACGAAAGATTTAAATCATTCAGAATTCATTATTACAAAGCATAATATATACATATATATATATATTGAGAAAGAGAATTAGTGCTATAATCATAAAACAATTTCACAAAAGTAGACCCATATATAAACTAACACAACTTCATATGATATATTAGATCTACTTTACAATGAAATATTTTTTTACAATCTAACGTACCACGTCTTATCTCTTCAATTCATAGATTTACTTTGTAGAATCTTTTTAGCCATAGATGTAGAACAATAACCTTAATCACAACTATAGCCTTGGCTATATATAGTTTAAATCCAGCAACACTAGATCTTGGATGCGTTCTCTCGACTCATGCTTCCTTCCATCTCCGGTGGAGCCATCGCTGCCGCTGCGCGATTTCGTTGCTCCACATTTCCATGCCATCCTATCCAATTTCATTCAAAACCATATTAAATTTTGCATCAATAAAACTCAGAAAAGAAAGGAAAAAACTGTCACTCATAATTTTGATAAATGTTTGGAAAACTGCAAAATCCATTTTCTGAAAGTGTTTCCCTGATAAACTTAAGAGACATTATACTGATACAATGAGAGAGGGGTACCGATAGTCATGTCAAAACCGCGGGTTTTGAGCTCACGATGCTCTTGGCAGAGGGCACAACACTCGCAGAAGCAATGAACCAAGCAATCCCAGCAAGGGGTTTGCCGCAGCACGTACTGCTGCCTCATTTTTGCGCGGTAGAAGCAGGAGTAAAGGCATGGACACCCTATCACACAGCATACCAGTGCGTACAACGCCCCACTAGCACCACAAGCTGCAACAAACAATCAATTATCACTTGGACATCTATTTAATTCCTTTGATTTTATATATACAGTATACTCACATGTTGATCCTTTATCCACAATCTCTGCAATCTGACCAAATGTAATGCAGGGGCACACGCATGTCACCAAACCTGTGGAAAAACACCCAGCAGTAACAGCGATTATTTTACCTTTTCAATTACTCTCCAAACCATAATTCTCAGACAACATATATATACAGCTGCAACACCTTGAAAACATGTACCAAGTTATATACATACAAGTTTTGAGGTCGGAGAAACATCCACAGAGGCCGGAGGACCAGGGAATCCGAGTTTTAGACTGAACCCGAAACGCAGCTGGCAGCTTGGAAGACTCATAATACTGGCTGCCGTCGGAGCTGACCGGAACGCCGGTGGCTGTGTTTGAGTATGAAGGCGGCGGGTCGGTGTACTTCTCAAAACCATCTGAGATTGTTGAATACATGATGAGTGAATAAGATCTTACAAATCTTGGGATTGAAAAATTTTGGATAGAAAAACAATCGTGGTTTGTTTGATTCTGAGGAAGATATAGAGTTATATACACTCATTGAGATTTGGAATGTGTGGTCACGCATTATGAGTCCACCAGACTAACAAGTCAAGTCAAGCAGGCTCGAGCTCGATCAAGTCAAGCTACCGTATATATTACTTTTTCCACGTGGCAGTTCTTGATTCAAGATAGACTTGATCAAAGTCTGCAGTTTCTTGGCTTTTTCGTTCCTTCTTTTTCACGCACGAAAGTCGACTATCGATGATTTCACCGTGGTCGAATAATTGGGTTTACATCTGGTAACTTTTTTTCCTCGGGGATGTTTTTAGTTAAAAATTCAGGCTCGTTTCGTTATACAGATGAAAAGTTAAATAATTTTTTTTTTATTATTTTTATTTTAAGATTTGAAAAAATTAAAATTTTTAATATATTTTATATAAAAATTAAAAAAAATTATAATAATTAAATGAGATGAGATGATTTATATAATCAAACGAGATCTAAGTAAAGAAAGTTTAATTATTTAATTCATTTTAATCTAACTACTGTTCTATTCGTTGGGAGAAAAATGCTAACTGCAAAATAGATTTTATAAAACAAACTTGCAAATTGGTGTACCTTTATATGATATTGTTAAGGACGTAAATTTTCCTATAAGTCGGAATGGGAGAAAAAGTCATTTCTGACTCACTAAGGTGGCCTACGTGGTTTGATGAAGCGGTCTGAAATCCACGAAGGTGGTCCAGAGCGGCGGTAGGTGTCCGTATGTATATCCATAGGGGTGAATAAAAAATAATACAGCCAATGTAAATAGATAAGAGGGAGACATAAATTTACGTGATTCAGCACAAGACTTCTGTAAGGGTAAAATCAACAGCAGCCTATAATTTAGCTTTGAGATAAAATTGAAAATAAAGTTAAGAGATAAGACTAAGAAGAGATAAGAAAAGACACTCAGACTCCTAAAAAAGAAAGAGACTCGGATTCCTAAAAGGAAAGAGACTCGGATTCTTAAAAGGAAAGAGACTCGGACTCTTAAAATGAAAAGTCTTCATAAGGCAAGTTAGACTCAATCACTCCAAGCAAATAAACCTCTATATAAGGAGGAGATCCCCACAAATCTGACAAGCTTTTCACACAAGCTCCCTATGTGCAAACTCCACCACACACACAAGGATTCCAAAAGAGCTTTCCTAAATTCCTTCATTGTATTGTGAGATATGTGAGGCCATGAGAGATTGTAAAATCGGCCATTATAGTAGATTTCGCCTCCAAATAACCCCTGGACGTAGGCATTTTGCTAAACTATGTAAATTTCCGTGTCTCTTTATTTATTTTTACTTGCTTATTTATTATTTATTTCATAGAATAACGCGAATAGCACCGTATCAAAGCCCGAATCATTGACGTGGGCTGGGGATAATTCTTTTGTCCCTTTCGTTATATTTTGCAAATTAAAGCATTAACAGTGACGCCGTTTGTGAGATCAATTTCTTATTCTTAACACCAGAAAGGAGATGAAGTGGAGGGTGCACGCAACATGCAATCTGCAAGTGCTGCATGCACTGTGCATGTGCCGCATGCACTGTGCATGTGCCGCATGCACTGTGCATGTGCCACGTACAAAGCACATAAAGTGCCAAAGTTTGGACCTGCAGCCACCAACCCCCATAGCATGGCGAGGCTTGAAGGTGTTTACCCTTCACGGTAGAGATACAACGATGGCGGAGCCTTTTGCTGGTCATTCACCGCAGCAGTGCGCATTGCACAATACGGGCAGAGAGCAACAAGTGGTCAGAGGCCCACACATGAGCATCCATGAAGTGGCGGGGAAATTACCGGCAGGCACCAGAATCGCTGGTGCTTTTTGTTGCTGGTGTGGTGGTTCCTCAACCACAAAAGCTGTTCACGTCGATCATAGCGAGGGCAAAGGATGCACGTTGCTGAAGGATCACCAAAACCAGGTGTCCATGACCTGACAAGATTGTTGTTGACCACCCTCTATCTCACCCCAATATTCTATCACCGGAGTAATGGTTCTCGACCATAACAGCGATCCTTACCCACCAACACCAAAGCTCACCATAAGAGCTGCTCATGCCACAACTTGCCTATGTAGCTCAGCCCAACTGTGAGCTCATGGAGACACCTATGACCATTCCTTGAACTTTCGCCAGTCTCTCGTCTTCATCACAGTGATCCTCGCCAACAAGCCGGAAATTTCTATCGCTGACAAGGAGAAATTCGATCACAGAAGCTTTCCTCGCAGAGTTCCTTGTTGCTGGCCTAGATTCGTAGCATCATCAGAAGCTTAGAAGCAAACTAGGAGGACTTCATAGGTTGATTACAAACAAGTGAGGCTCCCAGCAGCTGCCACCAACTCGCCATCATGGTTAACCTCGACCACAGAAACTCCATTTGCTTCAAACTAGGGGTGGGAAGCGGGGCCTCGCACCCCGCTACCCCACCCCGTTCACCCCACGTAATAGATGCAGGGGCAGTGCAGGGGACAGAGGGGGCCCAGCCCCTCTCCGATTTTTCCCCCTCCCCATGGATCCCTGCTTCCCTAACCCTTCTTAGTGTTTTCACTTCTCTCCCTGTCACTCATGCACTCACTCACTCACTCACTCTCTCTCTCTCTCTCTCTCTCTCTCTCTCTCTCTCATCTTCGTTGTAGTCCATCCATCTGTCGTACGCTTTTGCCGTCGCCGTTCATTTACATCTCCATCGAAGGTAAGTCAGTTTGAGCCTTGAATCTGAAGCTTTAATTTTTTTTTTTTTTTTTTAGAGTTATGGAGATTGGAGGAGTTGAAGGATGGGATTTTGTCTTTGTGAACTACGTGCTATGGAGATTTGATTGTGCATGTGTTTTCTATCTTTGATGTTGTGATTTTGTGTGATTTTATGTTTCGGATTGGAACCCTAAAGGGTTTCGGATCATTATCTACTCATGCATGACTCTGCTCAGTGGCATGTTAATTTTGTTAGAAATACCAATGACTAGGAGGTGGATCTCTTTACATTGTTCTTTGATTGGCTGTATTCAAGTATTGTGATACGTATCATTGAAGATAAATGATTAGGCTCATCTAGAGAAACAAGGCCCCCTAGTGTGAATTTCTTCATTAGACACTGGCCTTAAAATTTAAATATGTTAACCTGGGTAACTTAAGGAAATGGGGGTCTAAAGACTCTAAACAAGGCCCCCCCAGACTGTGGCTCGACCTTGGCTTGAGCAATAAGCCAACCAGTGAGTTCGCTTGACACACGCTTGAAAGTCAGCTCGAGCGGGAGGCCAACCCGTAAGTTCACTTGACACTCGCTCGACAGTCAGCTCGAGCGTCTGTCTGCCCTAAACGTCCACTCGATAGGTGCTCGACACCTCACTCGAGCGAATATTCTTATTTTAGGATTCCACGCTGTTTAGTATATATACATGTTGTTTTTCATGTATTATTTCTAACCCACTCACGTCAGCTCTAGACCTCTCTCTTTTTTATGTTCTTTTTTCAATAGACATGTGCACTGAATTGGTTTTTTTTTTTTAATGTGAATCCTTGGTGTTTATGTTTTCATTTCAAACTTTTTACTTGTTTTGGGGATTTTCGTCAGATTTTAGTGATAGCTCTCCTATCCTTACCCCAACACCTAACCCTACACCTAGAAATAAACCCACGAACCCTAATCCTAATCCTATGGAGACGGAACCTTGCCTTGCCCCCAAGCCCACACAAAGTAAAAAATCTATTTTCATAGTTTGGTCTCACTTTACCAAACTAGAGGGTGGTGACCTCAACAACCAGCAAAGTGTAATCACTGTGGTAAACTCTATGAATGTCACTATAGGAAACATGGTACATTACAGTTAAGGTCCACTTACAAGAACAATGCAAGAAGAGTCTAATATTGAAATCTTTACAAGAGAAGAGTTAATCTAGACTAGAGATTGGACTAAAAAAATGTCGGATGGGAGTAGTGAGGGTTCAATGTTGAAAGGGTATACTAATTATGATCCCAATGAGTGTAGAAGAAAGTTAGCTCGTATGGTTATCATAACCGAGCTACTTTTTCAATTTGTGGAGGGAAGAGGGTTCCAAAAATATTCTCATTGCTTGGAACCTAGATTTAATCTTCATTCTCGCTACACAATGGCAAATGATATTAAAAAACATTACAAGAAAGAGAATGATTTGTTAAGGGGCAAGTAGTTTGCCTTACTACCGATAGTTGGACATCCGTCCAAAATTATAATTATGTCTTTGACTATGCATGTCATTGATTGTGGGACACTACACAAAAAGATTATGAAGTGTTATCAAATTTCGGATCACAAGGGTGAGACGATTGGAAAGACCTTAAACGCTACAATAAAGGAGTGGGGGTTGGCACGGGTTTTGACGATTATAGTTGATAATACCTCGCATCAACGATGTCACCTTGGGTGGTGATTGTTTGCATGTTAGATGTGCTGCACATATTTTGAATTAAATTGTGATTGATGGCTTGAAAGATGTTGATAACTTGGTTGCACAAGTCAGAATGACTGTGAGATTGGTGAGATTTTCTCCTGCTAGATTGGAGAAATTCAAGGTTGATGCTAGGAATGCAGGCATAACATCCAAGAAGGGCATTTGTACTGATGTTCCTACAAGATGCAACTCAACCTTCTTGATGTTGGAGGTGGTCCAAGAATATTAGACAGCTTTTGAATTATTGGGTGATGAAAACATTCAATATATCAAATATTTTGATGAGCACGGGGGATTAGGAAAGCTTATTGATGATGATTGGGAGGTGGTTGCTATTTTTGTAGATTTTTTTAGGCGTTTCTACGAGGTCACATTGAGACTATTTAGTTTTTTGTACCCTACATCCAATGAGTTCTATCAACAAATATGTAAGGTGAAAGAGGAATTTGATGAAATGTATATAGGTGACCATATTAGGATGCGGGAGATGACATTAATGTTAAGGGTCAAATATGACAAGTATTGGAGGTATTTGAGTAGGCTAAATATTTTATTATATGTGGTTGTTGCTCTTGACCCCCATATCATGACTGATGGCATGATATATGGTTTGGGACTTATGAGGCCGCATGGACTGAGCTTATTGGGACAATGGCTAGAGAAACTCTCGGTAAATTGTTTGATTAGTTTATCATGATTAGGGATGGTAATGCACCTACACCTACACCTACATCTATCCCAATGCCTCCTCCAGAAGCCAGGGTGGGGAAAAAGCATAGGTTGGCTTGGGGTAAGAGCCTCTCACAAAACCCCCTACTAATCTGTCAATCTATAGAGCTGAAGTCAGAGGTAGGACAATATTTGGCAAGGGATCTTCTCTTATATACAGGAGAATTTGAAATATCTCGTCTTTGGAGAGATATCCCGTCGTATTTTTGTCATCCCTATTAGCACCATTGCCTCAGAGTCGGCATTTAGTACTAGAGGGCGTATATTGGATCCATTCTGGAGTTTTTTGTCTGCTACCGCTATGGAGGCATTGATTTGCACGCAAAATTGAATCAAAGGGACAGGAATTCATGATCCAGATGCTCTTGACTTTAAAGAGGCTGATAAGGAGGAGCGTAATGATCAGCCTGGATCTGGTAATCGTTGATTTCGTTTGATTATTTTGATTTATTTTATTTATATTCATTTCATTGGTATTAATTTCAAATTTAATTGTTGTAGCAATACATGAGATGACACCTACCTTCACTGCAGTATGACTTCACCATATTGGACCCCGACCCACCATTGCCATTTGACATAGGTTTGTACAATTTGTATTGTCTCTTAATTATTTTTTGTATTTATATAATTTTTAGTATCTAATTTTTTTTTTATAATCCTACTGTTATATGTGCAGCTCAAGCCTCAGTCCTAATCCCAAAGACCCAAACCCAAGGATCAAAATTCAAATGATATATTCTCAATATCTCATCTTGATCCCCATCTCATATTGGTTAGTCAGAATTTAGTTTCTAATTTTTTTCATTTCTATTGGTTCTTTGTAATTTTAATTTTTGTTTCTTGTTTATAATTCTAATTGATCTTCCTATTATAATTAAATTGTAAATATTTCAGATTTTATGATCTTACGACTCACAACAGGCAGCACAAAATTTTAATTACGTCTTTCCACCCTTGGCCACTCACCCCAAATGTCAAACAGCTCACTTAGTAGTTACTAGTTAGTTCAGTTGTATTTAGTGATTCAATTATTTGTAATATTGATACAATGTCTATTTTATGTTTGTAATTTTGTAATAGTTTTCTCTTAATTTGTATTATTGTAATAGGTTAGTTATTATTATTAATTTATTAGGTAGGAGTAGTATGTCATAGTTCATTTTCTCTTAATTTGTATATTAATTTATTTTTATTATTGTAAATTCAAAACTCCCCACCACATGTTGAGAAACGGCACACCACGGGAGCTTTTCGTCACAGGTCTATCGGTTCACCACAGGACCTCCTCGCCACTTGCACTAGTGCTCGCCACGAAAGTGCCTCACCACAGTTCACCATGAAGCTTCCTCGCATCCTCACCACGAAAGATGGTGGGATGATAGCTCGCTAGCCACACACGCCTCCGTAGCATCGCAAGCTAGTGGCCAACATGCACAGTGTTTTGTTCACCGGTGTCTTCTGCTGTTACCATGGCGTCCTTGACCCCTAGCGAGCTATAAATTGTCGTGCCTAACCTTCACGTCCATCCTCTTCCACGGCAACTCTAGATTGAAATCGTGCAACTCCACTGCTACACCGCAGCTGATGCCACTGCATTGCTCCTCGTCACCCTCACCCGAACATCTCACAAGACCCTTGGTGGTCGGCGACACCCCAACAGAGCTTGCCACCCCCTTTAGTGGACAACGGCTTCCTCGCCCCCTACTTTCACATGGTTTCCCGCCTAGTACTTGACGAAGGCTTGCAAGCAAGGCACAAGTCTCCCATGGCAATGAAGAGATAACGCTAGGCAACGTGGGACCCATCGTGAAATGCACCAAAGGTTACGAGCGGTGGTTTCCACCACTATCAGAGCTTGCCTGGAACGATCATGCCCAATGCCCAAGGTTGATGCTCGATGCCATCACACTGTCATGCAGTCGTGGCTTTATTGTGTGTATAATCATGCATGTTTAGCACAAGTAGTCACTGTCTTTAGACTAATGGCTTCGTCGCCATGTGCATGACTCTTTGAAACACCACAAAGAATGGATGTGACACCGTTGCGGTCAAAGGAAAATATCTTGGCATACAAAAACTGCGAGCAACTCACAGGGCGTTGCAGGCAACACCATGAGTTATGGGCAACCCATACCAATGGAGTAAAGCTAACGAGAGTCATGCTATGCGCAATACAAGAAAAGGAAGAATGTTGCAGGCAAGAAAAAGCAAGTAGTAAGGCAACACAAAGTAACATAAATGGAAGATAATAGCAAACAATCTTAGTCAAGGAAGAGTTGAAAGCCACAGCTGACTCAGCCCTGGTTTGCATTTCTCAAACCTACTATTTAAATTTTATTTTTATTGAAAAATTCAAATTTTGGTGATTTTTCCCACCGAAACTCCTCGAGGTTCCACAAGAATTCGAGTGGCTACATGCCTCGAGAATATACTTCGTAGAAATTGCCGGCGTGGCATGGAACACCAGCTTCAAAGCCCCTCCCATGCCGCACAGGCATCTTAATTTGTTTGCATCAGAATAGCTAGCTTTGTATTGTGGGCATCCCAAGCCTTCATCAATGCTAAAGCATGGCCGCCTAGCCTTCACTACAATACTTTAGCGGAATGACTTTGGTTTACAAATCTCAAACTTGTAATTTCTATTAGTATTACACTAACCTATTCAGTTTTTGGTGAAAACCTTTCAGGGCGGTTGGACTCAACCTTCCACCACAATAGTGTGGTCAAGCATCCCCCCAAACACTAATGATGAGTCCAAAAACTTGAGATGACCAAATGGGCGCATAGGTCAAAAGACCCTGCGACCCCTTAAACACCACAGATAAGTCCAAAGACTCGTGGTGAACAGGGCGCGAGACCCCGCAAGCCCCCAAACATCAAAGACGAATCCAAAGACTCGTGATGAAAAAGGTGTGCAGTTCACAAAACCTGCGACCATTGCTATCAAAATAGGCAGGAAAGGTTAGGGGCCGCTTGACCTCACTCATCTCTTGTCGAAGGTCAAGAGGTGGGACAAGTCATCAGACTTCCCAACCTCCCTCATGACGAGCCAACAAGAGGGAAAGGTCAAGAACCGCACGACCTCACTCATCTCTTGCCGAGGGTCAACAGGCAGAACAAGTTATCAGACTGCCCAACCTCTTTCATGAAGAGCCAACAGGCAGGGAAGGACAAGGACCACCAGACCTCCCAGGGGCCTAATAGACGGGCAATCCTCTGGAATGCCCGACCTCTCTACCTGGACAGAAATACAAGCACAACATCTTCTCCAGCAAATGCTAAATGTTTACGATTGCTCCAAAACCACCACCAGTGTATTACCTTCGGGAACGAGCCACCGAGCTCCACAACCACCTAAAGTGGGTTTCCTTCGAGAACTAGTCGATAGGCTCGAAAATCACCTAATGTGGACTCAGGGAGTCGACGAGCTTCCTGATCACTTAAGCATGGGTTACTACAAACAAACTCTAACATCAACCCCGAAATAGGAACATCAAATGACGATTTACCCTAAGGGGCAGAAACTCCACTACTACCAATAATAACAAAAACAATCACAACAATACACACAAAGAACCAATCGTGAAAATATGCACTCTTCACCAGCAAGAAACAATCTCTTAGGTAAACATCCACACAAATAAGCAAACTCAAAGTTGAGTTTTGCGCTTGCACCTAATGTGGTCGAGTACATCGTCTGCCATAGTCGAGCTCCACCCTCGCCATTACCGGGGTTGAGAATCCCACCCAAGTAGAGCTCTATGCTCACACCTAATGAAGTCAAGTACATCCCTCGCCAAAGCAGGGCTCCGTGCTTGCACCTAATGCGATCGAGTACATCTCCCTCCTATCTCTCCAAGCTGAGCTCTTCATTGCTTAACACAAAACAAATAGAAAACTAGGGACCAAACAGGAAATCAGGGACCAATTTTTAAAATTTATTCTGTAGATAATATACTTGAAGATTCTCAAGGCCTTTTTGTCGAGCAAATCGACTTTAAGAATCGCGGGCACCTGTAGAGGTCAAATCAGCAACCTATAATTTAGTTTCGAGATAAAGTTGAAAATAAAACTAAGAGATAAGGCAAAGAAGAAATAAGGAAAGACACTCAGACTCCTACAAAGGAAAGAGACTCAGGTTCCTAAAAGGAAAAGGCTTCACAAGGCAAGTTTGACTCAATCACTCTAAGGAAAAAGACCTCTATATAAGGAGGAGATCGCCACAAATTTGGCAAGCTCTCAACAAAAGCACCCTACATACAAACTCCACCACACACACAAGGATTCCAAAGGATCTTCCCTAAATTCCTTCATTGTATCATGAGATATGTAAGGCCATGAAAGATTATAAAATCACCCATTATAGTGGATTTCACCCTTAAACAATCCGTGGATGTAGGCATTATACCAAACCATGTACATTCTTTTATTTATTTATTATTTATTTCATGGATGAATACAAAGAGCACTATATCGAAACAAGAATCATCAACGTGGGTCGGAGATATTCTTTCCTCCCTTCCAATCTATTGTGCAAATTAACGCATTAACAAGGCTTAAGTCCACGGGTTGTTTGGGGTGCCCACTATAATGAGAGTATTTTACAATCTCACCTAGTCTATCTTCTCTCACCACACAAATGGAGTCAGAACCCCTTTAACTCAAAGAAGATAAAAAATAATGTCTCACCTTGTTTGAGGTTGAAGAAGAAGATCTCTCGTGAAGTTGCCTTGTTCTCCTCCTCTTTTAGTCGATCTAATTCCATTAATTGAGCCCCTATCAGTGGTATGTGAAAAGTTGGCTCACTTCAAGTCGCTCATCCCCTCTTTTTCGCCTCACTTCCCTGACCAACCTTTCTCCCCTTGACACTTTTCTTTTTCTTTCCTCAGCTTGTCCCATCCTTGTCTCTTCTTTGTCTCTTCTTATTTCCTGATGATGATCCCTTCCTCATGGACGGGGTCTGGATTATTATATTGGGCCTAGGATACTTATCCAATTTAGTATGCCCACACTACTTAAGATCTACTTGCTTAACAAAAAAGCCTAGAGAATCTTGAAGTTAAGTAGTGATAGAGATAATCATGCAGAATCCTGTAGAAAAATGAGTTATGGGAGCCGATCCTTGGTTTTCTATTTGTTTTTTCCAAGCAATGGAGATCTCTGAGTCATGAGATCTTGGAGCTTGGAGGTCTAGGTGGGAGATAACTCGACCGCACTAAGTGTGAGCGTGGAGCTCTTAAGTGGTTAGGGAGCTCGTCGACCCCCTGGGTCCATCTTAGGTAGTTACCGGCTCCGCCGACTCGTTCCCAAAGGTAAGCTATGTGAGGCAGTTGCGGAGCTTAGAAGCTCGTTCTTGGAGGTAACCCACTGGCGGCAGTTGTGGCATGAGTGTCACCACTCGACGCTTGCTACAGAAGTTGACTCGGCTTAGAATGTGCTTCCAAGTGTAGAAGTGTTAAGTTGTATCAAGGATAAGTCTAGGATCGTATCTCACAGGTATAAAGAATTATCAAAGCATTTGTGAAATTTAATTGGAAAGTATGATGATTTATGAGAAGCGTGCAAAAGTAAAATGAAGTATAAAATTATTTCTTTTTGTATTTTTTTTATGTATGTATAAACAATGAGTAAAATGGAAATTAATATATTCACAAAGAAAGATTTAATGAAAATAGAATATATGGTTGTGCGTTGAAGATCTCAGTTTTGTAAATTTTAGAAAGATAGATTAAATCATAAAAGAAATAGTTGCTGAAAAAATTAATATTCTAAAACGATGAAAGTTGTAATTCTAATTCCTACAAGAAACAAAGAGACATTTTAATTTAAAGCTGAAAATAACAATTCCAAAGAAATGATTTAAAAAACACTTGAGTTGGGTATGAGACTCTCTTTGTTTCGATTTCTAGAATATTTCCTCGATTAACAATCCAGTCAAGGCATTGATAAATGAAAGATCAAAAGTTATGCTCAAGTTTTGTAATATTTCCCTAAGGGATTCACAACTTTGCTAACCAAACACACTTGAACAATCAACAGAGAGAAACCTTGATAATTTTCAAGCTTTTCTTGTGCCTTACGTCAACAACAAATCAAGAGCAAGAGGTCTGCACTCTATTTTCAATTCAAATCTGACTAGCAACAAGTAAAATCAATATTCATCAACAAAATATTGCATTAAACTAGAACAAAAAACAAATCAAGTCTCATTCCACAACCCAAGCTTCAAAAATAGCTACACATGGTATTTCTAAAAGCAAAAATTGATCTAAATAAAGCCATCACAAAATCTGAGAGCAAAAGAGACCCAATTGGGTTAAACCCTAGACTGCCAATATTCCCTCTCTGAATGAAAAAACAGTAAGAGAAAAATAAATGGAATCCAATAAAAATAAAAGCTAGCTGAATATATAGATGAAGAATTGTTTGTCTATTTGTGCGAGAATCCCTCTGCCCGTAACCGTTTGCACGTCCCAGCTGCAGCTCCCCATATGTGCACAGCAGCTGCTTCCTTTTTCTTCGTTCCACTCCCAAATGCTACACATAAGATGAATGTGAGGTGTGCTCCTCATTTCTGACTTGTGAGGCGTGAGACATTAGATCATGTGGTCTTCCATTAGGCCTCAATTCAATCTTCACTCTTCAAGTCCAAGGTCCCTCACACTTCTATATTCACGGGCTTCACTCTCCAATGGGCCAAGATTTAATTGTAAGTCCCCTTAAATGCTAGTCAGCCCCACCACATAATGCATCTATATTTAATTTGAGGTAAAATATTATTTCACATACCAAACAAAGTTAATTCGCATATCTAATTAATACTCTTATTTTAAGACATAAAGGTATTAGGAGAGATGTTCCCTCCATTGTTTGCCAATGCAAGCATAGAGCATTGGCTTAGATAACCAGGCGGGAGATATGCTCGACCGTGCTGGGTGTTTTCTTTCTTTGTGTTTCAATGAGGAACACCACGGGGTGAAGAACTTCATAAGGCAAGGAACATGCCACTAAGTGAGGAGGAACGCCACATGGGGGTGTTGACAAAGATGCCACACGGGGGTAGGAAAGCCACATGGGTTGAGGTGAGGAAGGGGTTGGGGCCATGGAGCTAGCTATACGCACAGAGTGTGACGTGAGGTCGAGCAACCGTGGCCAGGCAAGGTTCATGGCAGGCAAAAGGTTGCTCACCGTGAGGGGTGGCGAGCATTGTGCCAGCCATGAGTGGTTGTTGGGTGCACGGTGACATGCACTCTTGGCCCTTCACATGCGCTGGCCAGAGCAAGGAAAGTCATGCTTTGAGGGATGCCACACGATGGTGAGGAGTGCCTCTAAGGCCGAGCAACTAGTTGTGAGGAATTGACTATGGCTAGGTGACTCTTGTGGACTCGCAGCTTGTGGCCAAGGGGCTCCCTACCAAAGAGGCACATCGATTGCAAGCCCAAGGTGGCAAGGAAGCCTATGGTGGCAAGCTCAAGGAATTTATGTGGCGAGGAGTCTCCATGGGCGAGTAAGTATGTTGGGAGAGGAGGTACACTAGTTGCGTGCATGGTGGGATAGTTTCCCGCCTCCCTTGCCCGCTGTGCATGTGGTGGCGAGATGGCTGCCCGCCCATGTAAATGGCGGGAGGGTGGTCGAGCAGGCCGTTGAGGTCGATGAAGCTATGTCCGTGGAAGGTGGTCGAGCATACCGTTGAGGTCGAGGAAGGTGTTGTTGCTTGCCATAGGATTGGGCAAGGACTTGCTATCAGCAAAGAGGACTCCTTGGGCAAGAAGCTCGTTACTGGGGAAGCTGTGGCCAAGCAAATCACCATGCAAGCTTGGGTGACAGTGGTGGGGAGTGTTGACAAGGGATGCCTCGCCGGTGGCAAAAATCACCGGTGGTTCTAGAGAAGGCTGGTGGTGGCCTCACCTGCTCACGAGCGCCATTGGAAGAGACTCCCTTTTGATGCACGGCGACGTGCATTCGTTGCATGCACTGTGCACGACCTCCATGGTCGGGGACGACTTCAGAGGCGACAAAAGGTGCCAGTGATCCATGTGGTGGCTGCAGATACCCTTGCAGGGCTCACGGTGGTAAGAGATGGTTGTGGGCGTTAGTACGCTGCAAGGTGTGTTTTTAGGTAGGATGGTCTCCGCCGGCGTTGTCCATCCACTCAGAGGGTTGGCCAGACGATAGATAGAGCCACTAGCGACAGCGATAGTGAGCTCACCCTGCCATTGGGCTCCTGGGTGGATGGCGACTTGCACCCATTACGTGTTATGCATGCCATGCACAGTCAGGCCATGGTCTATGTGCACTGTTCGTACTGAGCTGTCACCTATTTTGTTATTAGCAATATTAGTAAAAATAAGAGATGGAAAGTTGAGAGCACTTATATTAGAGGAATTTTATATGCTCGTTCGAGGATGATTTCGTATGCCAGAGAATCATCCTTCTCCTACTTCCGGTGTAGAGAATAATTGCATACCATTGACGGTGCCAACGATTAAGGACGTAAATCTTCCCACAAGCCAGAATAGGAGACAGAGTCATTCCCGACCCACGGAGGTGGTCCATGTGGTTTGATGAAGCGATTTGAAGTCCACACAGGTGGTTTGAAGCAACGGTATGGTGTCTGTATATACATCCATAGTAAGGAATAGAAAATAAATACAACATGTGTAAATAGAGAGGGAGACACACAATATTTATGTGTTTCGGCACAAGGCTTACATCCACGAGTAGTTTATAGTGGAAGTATTTTATAATCTCTCCTGATCTCTTGTATCTCACCATACAAAGGGGGGTGAGAACCCCTTTAACTTTGAGAAGATAAAAATGGTGTCTCACTTTGTCTGAGGTTGAAGAAGAAGCACTCTCGTGAAGTTGCCTCATCCTCCTTCTCTTTCAGGCAATCAAATACCTCTTATTAAGTCCTTGTTAGTGGTAGGCGGAGAATCGACTTTATGTCACTTCAAGTCACCCATCTCCCTTTTACCGTCTTACTTTCCTGAATTGCCTTTTTTCACTCTAACACTTCGCTTTTTCTTTCCTCATCTTGTCCCCTCGCTGTCTCTTATTTGTTCCTTCTTATTTCCTAATGATCGCTCCTCCCATATGGATTGGGCCTGGAGCATCATATTGGGTCTGGGATATTTATCTCCTTTAGATATATTAGATCAATTTTATAGTATTATCTCGAACCAAATTAATTTAAAATTTTATTTTTGTAAATATTCCTTATGGATTGGATGAAGCATTTTTCTTAATATAATATGACACATCCAGAAATAGTAAAAGAAGTTACTGAACATAATTCACATTATTTTAACATTATGGAGGTTTTATCGGCATCAAGAAATAAACAAAAACCACAAACCGGAAAATGACGGACAGGTTTCTTGAAGCAAAGTTTATAGAGGTCTTTTTTTACAATATTCCATGATAAACTGATTTTGAAATATTTAAAATAGTTTTTTTGTTTTATTTTTCTCTTATTATAAGTAGAATGAATTTATTTTTAAGTTTATTTATTAATACACCAAATATTCCATTAATGTGGAGGCCTCCCATCAGTTTATATAAAACAATATTGGTATATTGAGTTGTTTTATGAAAATAACAAATCTTACAACAAATAATGTGTTAATAGTTAACCTTGTAATTCCTCACACTTTTTTAAAACGAGTGTGCGGTATTTGAACAACTCATGTCGTTATCTAGTATTACTCTGTGATTAATCCTTTAGGCAACTATGCATAAAATTCAAATTGCAAGAGAATGAATGAAATCGAGGGTTGTTAAGCTTAGTTATTATACCAACTTGTAAGAGACTTTATTAAAACTCAATGTCCCACATGCCAAAAAAAATTAAAAATAAAGAGTCCCACGTGCCCATATCTCTATGGGTTTATACTATAGATCAAGTTATATCACTTAATTAATGAGTTATAGTGAGACACAAATATATTTAGATTTTATGATTGCCAGAAGTCTATTTAAACATTGAGAGGGTTATAGGTTTTCACCTATAACATAATTGTACATCTAACTATTGTGAGACACTCAGAAGTAAAGTTGTTAAGGTGATCCATCTCTCATAATCAGGTCATATTCTCCTCAAACTACAATAGAGAGGTACGTTGTCTAATTGCTATTATTTAATATTGTGGATTATAAAAAACCGAATTTCCTAATATTTAATGTTTTATATTAAAATATTGAAATGATCTCGATAAAATATTATATAGATTTTATGATCTCTATTTCAGTTTCACATGTTCCATGTGGTTAGGATATAAACGTCATGTGTTTATGTGTTTACATGAATTAATTGGTGTAGAACCGTGAAGAGTTGTCATGTGGGGTCGGGAAAGGGTGGCATGAGTTGGCTGAAGTGCCCTCGTCGGTAACCTGGGATGGAAGGGGTCGCCGGTGGACTGTGTAGTCCCCATCGAATGGGGGTCGTGCCTCTGCTTTTTAAAAAAAAAAAAAAAATACAAATGGAGGTGGACGTCAAGAGCAAGAGGAGGTCGGGGATGCCTTGTTGGCATCACCTTGCCAGCAACGACCACAGCTGCATCAGAACAGAGGTTGAAAATTTAGTGGCAACATGAACCAGGTGAGGAGTAGATGTGGCAGGTCTCAGGTCATTCACTTGAGTTGGTTTTAAACGCATTATCCATAATGGTTTGGACCAATAACAGTGAGCCCGTAAGCCTGGCCCAGAAGAACATATTTATTCAATTAAAACAAAGCCCGACTTGGAATATTATAATAGTTTTTATAACAAAATAACATGAAGCCCATGTTAGAAATTCGCCTACTGAAAATATTAAGAATGACTTTGGGTAATGGCAACACCATTGGTCGAATGGGCTTAAGGCCCAAGGGCCCATTTTCAATTTAAAAGGAATGACTACCCTTCTGGAGAAAACAAAGGGGTCGTGCAATAACATGATTTGGGACTCACCAAGAGAGATTGAGGTGTGCAGCGGAACTCAAGTGGCTAGGCGAGAGTCACAGCAGCACCTCTGTGTATAGGGGTGAAGTTCAAAGAAAGAGAGAGAACTGTTTTGGTGGTGCTAAATTGTCACACTTCTAATTACAGTGACAGTAGGGGTTGGAGCCATAGTAGGCTTGGGTAGGTGCTGGACTCAGCCCATGGTTTTATGTCTTAATTCCTAGGTTAGTGGGGTTGGGCCATGGCCCATTTCTTACTTTATTAGGCCTGTTATACTTATGCTATTTCCTATTCTTTTAGTTGTGCTGGCCCACTAATTAGTTAATGGTTTGGTCACTATAAGTAGGCGAATGAGACTTTTGCAATCGCATGCAAAAATCTAAATTAAAAGTAATTTCTATTTTCTATATTCTCTCTCTTTCTCCTAGAAATGCTCCACTCGTAGTGAGCAGATCTTTGAGTATTTTTTTCAAACACTTAGGGTGTGTTACAAATTGGTATCAGAGAGACACTTATCTCTGTATTATTAATCACAAAATTAATCATGGAATTACTTCTTCAATTGAAACAAAATTGTGAAGTGTATAAGTAGCAACAAGTAAGGTTTGGAGATAAGATTGCTTCCATGAAAAGAGAAATCGGCGTAGCCATTGATGCAGCTATGGATGCGATTTCTACAACAATTGAAAACATGATTCAAGAATCAACTGAGGTTGAAACAAATTTTACTCCATCTGCCACCGTCACAACTGCAAGCGAAAATGAAGCAAAGGGGCCAGGGAGTTTCTTTCAAGTATCAAATCGGCATCTCCTCCCTCTTTTTCTTTCCTTGTCGTCGGAAATACCTAGCAACAACCATACAATAACCGAAAACGCTGAAGGCTAGCAATCAGGATAAATCTCACCAAATCTGTTGTTGATTAAAAAAAAAAATTGCTTCATGGAAGGAATCCCCAACAAATGGCCACGTCTTGTATGACATTCTCCATGGAAAACCTAGATGGCAAAGAAATTAGCCCTTCCACTTTTTGGCAGGCATCTACCACCTGTACTCCCAAGTTCCCCACCCTCAACACCCTAATTTCCCAAAGGCCACCAAATTTGACACCACCCTTTTAGACCCTTAGCCAAATCTGTAATCCCTTGTCTGCAAATTTTCAATTTCTTCTCCTCGAATGGAAATCAAACAAGCATGTCGATGGTTCAACCCTTCTTCGGACATTGATCCAACATCCACGACCCATTCAAGCTTCGTTCTTGTTTCCTGTCCCTTGGAGATTCAATGGCACCGCAGGAGGTATAGAACGGAGGAGTCGTTAAAGGCAATGTCCTCAATGTCGTGGTTCCTACACTAGTAGAGTCACAACTGCTACTGGTGGAAGTTTCCAATGCAAGCAACGCCATTCAGTTCAACTAGGAGCGGCTCAAGCAAACTAAGGAGGACCAAGTCGTGCTCGACCTTACTTTATCGGCAGAGATCCAAATCGAGGTCGAGTAGAAGGCCATGGTAACCATGAAGCACAACAACGAGGAGCAGTACCTCTATGTAATCACTTTCACCCTGGCTATTTCCTTCGTAGCAAACAGAGAGCTATGGCGTGTTACCTCTCTCTCTTCGAACCATTGCACTTGCATCAACGCTGGACTGGCCTCCGACGATCTCATTTTTAGTTCCGCCCAATTTTCTGATGGTCTTGTCTTTACCTTCATTCTTAGATACTACTCTCATTAGGGAACCAAACAATGAAGTGTATCCCTTGTTTTGTGGCCATCTATTAAATTTGGGTCTTGGTTTGGATTGCTAGTCATGCTATACAATCATGGAGACATATGTGAAATATAGAGTAGTGGAGGTTGCCCGGGAGTTGGAAACCCTTGCTAATTGGAACTCAATAATTTCTTAGTACTGGAAGTTAGGGGATGAAGTTGAAGCAGTTGAAGAATTTGGCAGTACTCTTAGTGCTAAGCACATTTTCCCTATCTCAATTTTCAATTTCTATCAAGATTCAAGTGCATGGTATAGCATTGGCATTTTTGAGATACTTGAAGCCCTTTGTGTATGCTTTCTCTTGTAAGCACTCTTAGTGGTAAGCACTCTCAGTTGGACTTTCTATTCGTGAACAACTCATTTGAGGTGAAGTGATTTGACTTGAGTTGATTTGTGAATAATAATATTTTGTGAGTCTATTGAGATGTGTTTGAATTCTAAATATGTAGCCATGGAAGATTTGGATAGTGAGTTAAGATGAGATGAGTCGAGATGAAAGTTAAATAAAATATTGTTAGAATTTTTTTTTTTTTTTTTTTTTTTTGG